>JAJTUV010003189.1:0-109888 GCA_021653895.1 Mastomys natalensis
AGGTTTTACCTAGACTCGGGGAGGGGGTCGAGCCCCGTCTTCCTAATCTTCATGGTCATCTTCTAGAGACAGCACTCTTGCCCTTCCCCTCTTGGGGCATTCTTTAGCCAATGACCTTTTTCTTTGCAGTATGCACACTGGTCTTTATCTAGCTGTGGTCGATCCATTCTTCTGGGTCCCCTTGGCTCCCGTCTCTGGTTGTTGCCCAGGTTCCCTAGCTGTCTAACCTTAGCTCTAGTTTCTTTCCCTACTACTGCGGCAATATACGTGTCAGGTTTTTCTCTTGTCTCTTCTCTCTTTCTCTCTCTCTCTCTCCTCACTCTCTCTCTCTTTCCTGTCTCTTATCTCTTCTATCTTCCTCTTTCCCTTCTCTCTTTCTCTTCTCTTTCCTTCTTCTCATCCTCAGTCTCTCTTTGTAAACCAACTTGCTCTGCCACCTTTACCACATCCTTAACCTCATAATCTTGCAGCCTCTCAATACGTTGCAGTTTCCCTTTAATATCTGGGGCGGGGCTGCCCGATGAATGCCATGATCACAGAGGCTCGCTGCCCTCTGACATGGGGTCAAAAGAGGTGTACCTCCTGTAGGCATCCAAAAGCCTTTCTAAACTACACTGCCAGGGGTTCATCCACTCTCTGTATAACCTCTCTTACCTTGGCCAGATTAGTGAGCCTTCTTGAGGCCCTCTGAGACCTGCCACAAGAGCCCAGCGGTATATGGACATCCTTTCTCTACCTTCTGCTGTGTGGTAATCCCACGGAGGGCGAGCCAACGGAAATCCCTGGTTAATGGTGGCCTCGTCCTGGGTTAAAATGCCATGAGCATCTCGGATATTCTTCCCAGCCTCCGAAAGTATCCTCTCTCTTTCCTCAGTAGTAATAGAGTCTGCAGAAGTTGCTGGCAATCGTCCCCGGTGGGCTGGTGAGAAAACATCAGGGATTCTATCAGACTTGTAAGCCCTGCAGGATTCTCAGAAAAAGGAGGATGGTTAGTTTTCCAAATTATAAAGATCAGAGGAAGAGAAAGGCCAGTATTGGAGTAGCTGCAGTGATTCTCGTAGGTCGGAGTGGGTCCAACAGCCCTGAGGGGCAAAGCACCATAGAGTCAGGGCCTTCGAAGCAGAAACAGCTCCTCTTCTGCTCCTAGTCCCACTGAGGGCACTCCACTTGCTGCACCTATAGTAGGGGCTGGGGGTGCAGAAGGCATGGGTTCAGGTTGAGGTTGGGGCTGGGGAGGTAAAGGCTCAGGTGGTGGGTATGGTGGGGAATAGGGGCCAGCCATTCCGCAGGGGGATGAGGCCACTGAGGGGACTCTTCAATCTCAGGGTATATCTTAGGAAGGGGCTTTGGCGGGGCGGTAGTTTCTTCATCTTTTTTCGGTTTCATTTTTCTTCTCTGCCGTGCCTCCTCGAACAGCCAGGACTTGGGAGTAGGCTTCCGCAGGCCCCAGGTCACAGGAGGCGAGCGCCGTGGGACCCATGGCTTAGCCCATGGTGGTAGATACCCGGCTAGTTCTTCCCACACAGTGATGTAAGGCTGCTGATCTGGATGCGGCCCTGGTCCTTCCTGGAATACAATGCCTTAACGGCTCTGATAGTAACTAAATCAAAGGCCCCCTCCTGGGGCCATCCCACATCAAAGGTGGACCATTCTGGAGTGCAGAATATCTGCAATGTCCCTTCTTCACAGTCACTGACAAGTCAGTCCTATAGCCCTAATACCCGTCCAATGGTCTAGAGTCAGAGACAATGGAGTCGTCACAGTCTGTCCCATTATTTCTTTCTCAAAAATCAACAAGTTTACAGTTATGACAACAGACACACAAGACTAACACAGACAGACACACTTGTCCCCGTCTGGTTGTAAACCACCAACCCAAACGCTACCTCAGATGGGGAAGGATTCCACGTCTTCCCTTGAGCAGGAGCACTCCATTCCCTCGTTCGAAACTGGGCAGTCAGGCTTCTCTGACTCCCCTCACTCGCGACCCCCCTTTCCATGGTAGGACTTGAACCTACGGTCGCGGCAGGACTAGAACCTGCTTCCACCCTCAGAGCATCCTCCAGGGTTGCAGCCTGCGGGCATCAGCATGTCCGCGTCCCTCTGCGGCCACGAGTCCTCACGGTCTGCAGTGGCAGCTGCTTCAGAAACCAAAGGCGCTGTATCAGAAACACAAAAATAAACCAAGACACAGAAACACCCCAGTCAGACACGTTCCAGTCACAACAACCTACCTCCAAGGTGTCTTCGGGGGTCTTGGGTGGTCTCGCAGATCCCGGACGAGCCCCCACAATGTTAGGGACCCCCCAAAGGGAGACCCTCACTCAAGTCTGGATCGCGCGCACCACAGACTCACAAAAGAACCGTCTGGCTGCAATCAGCAAAGGCAGTTTATTGTCGTGGGCCCACAGGTCGAATCATTACCTCACGCAGGAGGCAGAGAATTCGACCCAGACCCCAAAAAGCTTTAGGGTTTTAATAGGGAAAGGCTGGGGAGGAGGCAAAGGTTTCGGTGTGGTTACATATTGATTGGACAGTTTAAACATTAACAATTTTGTGTAAGCAGATATCGGTCAGGATGTGGGTGGCAGGATGTATAGTTATTTTCAACCATGGAACCTTGGACCTTGACCTTCTAACGGGGAAGGAAAACAGCAAAAACACCAGATGGCCCATTACTCATTTGGGCATGTTTAACTTGTTTTGGACATGTCCTTGCATATCCTGTTTTTCCTGTTCTCATTTTGGTTACCCTGCCCTTGGAGGGGATTGATTTATTATTATGACTAATTTTAGGTGTCCTTTGCTGACCACGTACACATTTCCTGCATGCCAAGATGTTTTTGAATTTTTTATTCCCACAGTAACCTCCTGTAAAATCTCTGCTCTTTTTTTCCACTTCAGTTTTGTGGCTGTGATTTGAAGAGATCCACAGAAATATGAGATATGTAAATTTAATCTTTCCCCATACTACTGATCAGGGATGAAACCTCACATCACCAGTGTGTACTCTCTGGATGAGAATCATCTTCCTTCCAGTTCCACACTGCACAGGTTGAGGAACTCTGGGGCCAACTTGGTTATCAGATCTAGTGTCCCTCAGAACTGTGACATTCACATCCCTCAGCTCATAAGTGTGATTGAAGGTCAGAGAGGGAGTGAGAGGGTCAGAGATTACATAACTTCTACCACACTGTCATCATTATTCTGTGTTATAGTCGGTGACAGTTCCTCTACTACTGTGATTGAGACACTAAAGCAACTGTAAAATGCTAGTGGGGACACAGGGCAAGTGCAGTGTAGACAGTTCTACACAAGGGTCTCTCTTCAGTGGACAAGGGGGTCTACTGTGCTGAGACAATCACCCAGGTTCACACAGACAAACTGAGGACACAGAATGAAGATCCTTTAAAAAAAAAAAAAAAAAAAGAAATACTGGCCTGGCACCACAGACTCTTCACTAGGAAGTAACATGAGGAAATCTGTGTCTAAGAACAGGGCTGAGAAGACAGATGCTGGGAAAAAAGAGGCTAAGTCTCCTCTTTACACATGAGAGTCCTGCACTCAGGCTTGGCACTGTGAACTGCCCACTGTAGGTGAATGTGTGGGGCTTGCAGCCATGTGCCTCTACCTCCAGGAAGGTCCACCCCTATTGAGTGATGCAATCCAGGGGAACCAACCAGTGTCTCCAAGGGCACTGGTTATAAAGTCCACTAAGCCCTCAGGACTCAGATTCAGGCGATGACCCCTTGCTCCTGCTGCTGGTGGCCATCCTGGCCCGACACACAGGAAGGGAAAACGGCCTCTGAGGGGAGGGGCAGGGACGACACCAGGGAAGCAGCATACCCGAGTCGCCAGGGGACCCTCCGCCCCTTCTCCACCCGAATCCCAAGCCCTGCGCCCTGCTCCCCTCCCGGCCCGTGCACCTACCTGAGGTCCCTGAAGGTCGGGGTCTCACCGCGCGCCACCCCCAGGCTCACATTCGCTGCGGTATTTCCACACCACCGCGTCCCATCCCGGCCTCGGTGAGCCTCGGTTCAACTCTGTGGGCTACGTGGACGACACAACAGTTCGTGCGCTTCAACAGCGATGCAGAGAATCCGAGATAGGAGCCAACTGCGCCGTGGATGGAACAGGAGGGGCCCGAGTATTGGGAGTGGAATACACTGAGAGCCAAGAGCAATGAGCAGATTTACCGAGTGAACCTGAGGACTCTGCTCGGCTACTACAACCAGAGCGAGGGCAGTGAGTGACTCCGGGTCGGAAGTCTGGACCCCTCCACGTCCCGATGCAGGGGCCAGAGATGTCCGGGGTGCAGCAGCGGCTGGGTGGGCGTTGGCGGGGCGGGGCAGGCATTGCAGCAGGGGGGTGGGGAGGAGACCTGCGCTGTTAGGGCAGGATCCAGCCCTGGGCCTGCGGGGGCGGAGCAGGCTCCGGTCCGGATCGGGTGGGGGGAGGGGGCGGGGGGCCTGTAGCGGGGCAGTGGTGGGGTGGGCGGGGCTGACCACAAGGTTCGGCAGGCTCTCACACACTCCAGTGGATGCAAAGCTTGACGTGGGGTCGGACTGGAGCCTCATACGCTGGTACCTGCAGTATGCCTACGACTGCCGAGATTACATCGCCCTGAACTAAGACCTGGAAACGTGGACGGCAGCAGACATGGCAGCCTAGATCACCTGATGCAAGTGGGAGCAGGATGGTTATGCAGAAGGACTCAGAGCCTACCTGGAGGGCAAGTGCGTGGAGTGTCTCCGCAGACACCTGGAGCTCGAGAAGGAGACGCTGCTGCGCACAGGTGCAGGGGCCACGGGCAGCTCCTCCCTCTGCCTTCAGGCTGAGGCTCAGTCCTGGGGAAGAAGAAACCCTCAGCTGGGGTGATGCCCCTGTCTCAGAGGGGAGAGAGTGTCCCTGGGTTTCCTGATCCTCATCCCAGTGACTGCACTGACTCTCCCAGGGCTCAGCCTTCTCTCTGGGAAGGAGGGAAGTTCCCAGACACAATAACAGCAGCTCCCTTCAGTCTGCCTTTAGCCTCTGTCAGCCATGGCATCTCCAGGCACACACAGCTGTCTGTGGACACTGACTCCTGTCATGCTGAGTGTGTTGGTACTTACACCTCAGGACCAGAAGTGTCCTTTACCTGATGGCAGACATGGACTCCCCTACCCTAGGCTGGTTCTTCCAATTTCTAGAACTTTCCATAAAATACATTCTTGCAGATCCCTCCTCATCTGTGGGGCTTGCATCTCTTTGACAACCCAATTCTAGCTATTCCTACAATGGAGAATGGTCACATGAGCCCTTATGGGGTACCCTGGAGGAATATAAACTGTGGAATTTCTTTTTCTTTCTTTTTGTTTTTTAAGGCATTATTTTACTTCCAGTTATTTTTTGTCTGCACTGGAGTGATACAGTTTATCCAGGCCCTTGTGTTGTCATTTGTATCAGTTTCCAAAGACTGGATGATTAGACAAGTTAATTAAGGATACCCACTAAAGGAGAGATTCTTGAAAGCTTATTCTGTTTCCTGTCAGAACTAAACATCCAGAAGCCTCCTGCTCTTCCTCTGTCCCCACAAGTTACAGTGTTCTACCTAGTGAAAAAAAATGAGACTTTCTGAGAGACAGGGTCTTCTGCAATCCAGGACTGGAGTAAGAGGGAAGATTCACACTTCCTGTGAGCCCACTGTGTTCCAGTGAGTGCTGCACTGGGATCCACTGCACACTCCAGGGATCCTGTGTAACATACCTCTACCTTGTCACCCCTGTGGCAGGGGCTAGGAGTCATTTTCTCTGGCTGAGTGTCAGAGGTTCACCAAATTTCTGCTACACACCGTAATGGTTGTTCACTTGGACTGTCAGTTATGCTGGTCAGCAAGATGACCACAGTGGTTGCATCTCAGTGGTGGCACCCTTCCAGTAGCATATGGCCCTAATTTCTAATACAGATATGAACACAAACACATATTAAATTACTTATTTTCCATTCCATCTTCCATTCTTTGACTACCTATCTCATGCTATAGAACATCACATAAGGATGACCATGTTGACCCACTGGCTCATGTGGATTCCCTCTTAGCTTCTAAGTCCTCTAGGATCATGTGCAGTTCTGTGCTGAGGGGACCAGCTCTACCTGCAGGTTACTAGTGTGATGACAGTTGAAATGACAAACAGATACATAGTTCAGTGTCATCATTGATTTAACTGTGTCTTGGTAGATTTCAGTTTATCTTGTTAATTGTGGGATTTCTTGAATCTTCCACACAGATCCCCCAAAGGCACATGTGACACATCATCCCAGATCTGAAGGTGATGTCACCCTTTTGTGCTGGGCCATGGGCTTCTACCCTGCTGACATCACCCTGACCTGGCAATTGAATGGGAGGGACCTGACCTAGGACATGGAGCTTGTAGAGACCAGGCCTTCAGGGGATGGAACCTTCCAGAAGTGGGCATCTGTGGTGGTGCCTCTTGGGAAGGAGCAGAGTTACACTTGCCATGTGCAACATGAGGGGCTATCTCAGCCTCTCACCTGGAGATGGGGTAAGGAAAATATAGGTACATAGCTGGGGTCAGGGAAAACTGGAGCCTTCTGCAGACCCTGAGCTGGTCAGGGATGAGAGCTGGGGTCATGACCCTCACTTTGATTTCCTGTACCTGTTCTTCCCAGAGCCTCCTTTATCCACTGACTCTAAAATGGCAACCATAGCTGTTCTGGGTGTCATTGGAGCTCTGATCATCATTGGAGCTATGGTGGCTTTTGTGATGAAGAGGAAGAGAAACACGTAGGAAAGTGCAGGGTCTGAGTTTTCTCTCACCCTCCTTTAGAAGTGTGCTCTGCTCATTAATGGAAAATGTAGAGAGCCACTGTGTGCCGCACCTGAAGATGGTGCTGGCTGAGAGTCCTCTTTGTGATTAACGAGTCCTCATTTGGCTGTGAAGCTGTGCCGGGGCAGGGAATGGTCATCTGATGTGGACGTATAGGGAGATTACACATGGTGTATGCTCATTGGCCTTTATGTAGATATAAGCCTGGTCCCCGGGGTAGGAGGGAGCTCACCTGCTAACTGCAATCCTAATTAAACTGCCTTGAGAAGGAACCTGGTTGTCTTGCGTCTGATTTCCTGCTTGTCAGGAAGGGTGCCGGACAATTGGTGCCGTACAGAGAAAGAAATTCACAGTAAAGCGTCCCATGAGGTTCTTGGCAGACAGGGCGATCGATTGGTAAAGTGCCCAGTAAGTACTGGGGCCTAGTTTGTTAAGGTTTAGGGACGAGTTCAAGGTTCTCGGAAGGAAACGAGTTTAAGGTTCTCAGAAAGAGACGAGTTTAAGGTTTAAGGTTTTCGGAAAGAGACAAGTTTTAAGGTTCCCGGTTTAGAACAAGTCTAAGGCCAAGAAAGAGAAAGTAAAATGGGAAATTCCTCATCTAGCTCGATTAAGACAGCCCTGAAGGAGCTGCTTAAAGCGAAAGGGCTGAAAATGAAAGATGGGATCCTTGAGGTCTTCCTACAGGAAGTAGACACCGTAGCGCCTTGGTTCGCAATGTTGGGGGCATTTAAATGTCCACAGCTGGAATAAATTAGGAAAAGATCTAGATGTTGCTTGGGAAGAAGGGAGCCTGAAAGGAGGGGTGAGAGGAGTTTGGAAGCTTGTTCACAGCTGTTTGGAAGACAACAGGTGCTGTCGAGCATTAGAAAAGACATTAGGCGCTCTGGAGCACCTGAAGGAGAGCAGGTCGGAGAGGGCAGAGAGAAAACAGTGGTCCTTGTAATCGAGTTTACAGGACCTAGAAGACTCAGAGGAGTCAGATTCTGATAGGAGTACAAGCTCAGGGGAAGAACTAGAAAAATTAGAGGAAGATCTGGAGGCTTTGTTAGCCAAAATGGAGTCTGTGGTTCTAGAAAGAAGTAAAGGAGCCGGGAGGAAGAAGAGGGTGAAAGCAGCCGCACATGAGCCTTCCACTCCGACATCATGGCAGGGTGCGCCCGCACTGCCTCGGCCCTATGTGGACACTTCTCCTTCTTCATGGCCACCTGTAAATATGCAGTCATTATGTCTTAAGGTCTGGGGAGAAGCTAGTATGGCTTTTCCCGTGTTCCAGGATGCTAATAATCAAAGATATCATGAGCCCTAGATTTCAAACAGCTGAAGGCCCTTGCAGAATCTGTGAAAGCTTATGGCCTTAACACCTCTTTTACACAAGCGCAATTAGAGCGCTTGGCTAATCATGTTATGATGCCCAGTGATTGGATGAGCACGGTTAAGGCTTGTCTTACAATGGGCCAATATCTAGACTGGAAAGCATTTTCCAAGAATTTGCTCAGCAGCAAGCTGTTCAGAATCAAAGGCAAGGAAATCAAGCCTGGGATTGTGACATGCTCATGGGACAGGGAAGGTTTGCCACCAATCAGGTTGGGTATCCACTGCAAGTTTATGAACAGATTAATGATATGGCTGTAAGAGCATGGAAGTCATTACCAAATAGAGGGGAGGTGAGTGGCAATTTAACAAAGATCATTCAGGGGTCCATGGAGCCCTTCTCTGATTTTGTTGCGAGGATGGTTGAGGCTGCAGGACGTTTCTTTGGAGACCCTGATACCGCTATGCCTTTAATTGAGCAATTAGTGTTTGAACAGTGCACTAAAGAGTGCCGTGCTGCCATTACCCCCTGGAAGTCCAAAGGCCTACAGGCATGGATGAAAGCATGCAGGGAAATTAGAGGGCCTCTGTCCAATTCTGGGTTTTGCCTCTGCTGTTATGCAACTTACTAAAGGGAAGGGTAACACCCCGGAGCAGGTTTCCAGTGTGGAAGGATGGGACACCTTAAAAGGCAATGCCCAGAAAAGGGGAAGAGGGAGAGTCAATGCCTTGGTCCTGGGCTATGCCCAAAATGCAGGAAGGGAAACCATTGGGCAAATGAGTGTATGTGGGTCCCCGGTTCTGGAGGGAGTCCCACGATGATCTCCCGGCTGACGACAGAGTGAGAGCAGGGAGGGTCCTCTACCCACGTCTCCACTGTCTGTTGGTCTTCAGCCCAGCCTGGTGTGAGAGGTCTGGGCCAAAAGGGTGCGAGTGCAAGCAGGGAGGAGAGATTGCCTGCCTCCGCTGCTGCCTCTGCTCAAGTCTCCGCTGTCACATCTCGGTCACTCCCAGGTGCTGCACCTGTCTCTCCACACTGAGCCGCCCGGGCTGGGCCAATAGAAGCCGGCTAGCAGGCAAGGAAGCAGCTTGGTGCCCCAGGAAGGTTCCGGGAGAGCGGATCTCTCCCCAAGTGTTACAGCTCTTGAGACAGAAACTCTCGGGACACCAAGATGATTCTCGAACACACCTTTACTTCTCCTGAATAGAGCCTTTATATACAGTTTCAGGGTGGGTTAGGGTCTGACAGCAGATAATGCCTATTGGCTTGGTCAGAGAGCTTAGAGATACCTCATCTGCATGTGGGTTAGGGTCTGGCAGATAACGCCTATTGGTTTGGTCGGAGAGCTTAGAGATACCTCATCTACATGTGGGAGGGCCTGAGGCACTGTTCCTCGTGACTGATAGTCATAGACCTCCCTTTGGGAGAGGCTGCGGAGGGCCGAAGCTGAATGAAAAGAACCAGGGCCTGGGGGCAGTGCCGAACACCTGCCGTCCTGATAAAGGTCCAGGGTTCAAGGCTTGCTCAACCAGGCACCCAGCTGCTTCCCACAGCCCACCACCCCACAAGTGTAGATCCATGAAGGACGCTCATGGTCATCCCTTGTCGGTGGGCCATGGAGGTGTTCATCCAAAAAACAGGCAGAGGGGCCCCAGACTCCAGGGCCCTCAAATATATGGAGCAGTCGAGAATCAAACTCAGGCACAGTCATTGAGCCTTCGACCTCCACAACACCATGGAGAGTGACCCCAGGATCCGCAGGGTTGGATCTCTGCTGCACCACCTGCCTCGTATTGACACCACAAATGGGGGTGCAAAAATTAGATACAGATTTTAGGGGTCCTTTGCCATCAAATACTGTGGGGTTGTTAATAGGCCGTTCTTCATCCGCCCTTAAGGGTTTGATTGTTCATCCTGGAATAATAGACTCAGATTACTCAGGGGAGGTAAAAATTCTTGCATCAGCCCCTTGAGGCATTGTAGCCATTTCTTCTGGAGACAGAGTTTCGCAATTAGTTTTGTTACCTAGCCTTCATGGGATGTATGCTGCAAGATCAGTGAAAAGAGGAAGTCAGGGATTTGGCTCTACTGGTGGTGAGACCATGTTCCTATCATTGGATTTGGATCAAAGACCCTTGATAGAATTGAGAGTTAATGGTAAACGGGTCTTGGGTCTTTTAGATACTGGTGCTGATCGTAGCATCATAGCCCTTAAGGATTGGACCTCAGATTGGCCTATTCAAGCCTCTTCTCAAACACTGCACGGTCTTGGATATGCAAAGTCACCTGATATGAGTGCCAGAGAACTTCCTTGGGAAGATAAGGAAGGACATAAAGGAAACTTTCAGCCCTATGTGTTAGAGTTACCCGTTAGCTTATGGGGGAGGGACTTATTGAAGGCAATGGATTTGAAGTTAATAAATGAGGGAAATTATTCACAGGTTTCCAAAAAATTGATGGGTGATATGGGGTGGCATCCCTCCCATGGCCTGGGAAGATCTTTACAGGGCAGAAGGAGCCCTATTCAGCTCTGTCCTAGAGCCCCTCAACAGGGACTGCGTTTTTTCCTAGGAGCCGCTGAGGCTAGTATACCCATTACCTGGAAAACTGAGGACCCGGAATGGGTTCCTCAGTGGCCTTTGTCCTCAGAAAAATTGCAGGCTGCTAAAGAATTAGTGGAGGCACAGTTAAAGCTAGAGCACATTAATTCCTCTGTTTCCTCTTGGAATACACCTATTTTTTGTGATAAAAAAGAAGTCAGGCAAGTGGAGACTATTGCATGATTTGTGTGCCATTAATAATCAAATGCAAATCATGGGACCCGTTCAACGTGGTCTCCCCTGTTGACTACCTTGCCTAAGGAGTGGCCCATTATTGTTATAGATATAAAAGATTGTTTTTCCTCTATTCCTTTGTGTGATAAAGATACAGAATGGTTTGCCTTCACCTTGCCCTCATGTAATCAAGAAGACCCTGATCAACTATTTGAATGGGTTGTGCTTCCTCAGGGCATGGCTAATAGTCCTACCATGTGTCAGCTTTATGTAGGTGCAGCCATTAAGCCTGTTAGGATGAAATTTAAAGAACTAAAGTGTTTACATTATATGGATGATATTTTATTGGCTCATAAAGATGAGAATGAATTGAAGGAGGCTTATCTAATGGTAGTAGAGAGCTTGCGAGCCCATGGACTGTTTATAGCCCCGGAGAAGGTTCAACAGGATCAAGTGGTATCCTATTTAGGTGCTAAAATTGGACCAATGGAGGTTACACCTCAAAAAATGGAGATTAGAAAAGATGGATTGAAAACTTTAAATGATTATCAAAAATTGTTAGGTGATATTAATTGGATAAGATCATATTTAAGAATCCCCAATTATCAATTGCAACCATTGTATGATATATTATGTGGGGATCCTGCATTGGATTCCCCAAGAGAGTTAACATCTGAGGGCGTGCAGTCTTGGACGTTGTTGAAAAGGAGTTGACTAGAGCCTGTTTAAAATGTTATGAGCTGGAAAAGGAAATTGAATTATTAATTTTTAAAACAAAATATCAGCCCACTGTTGTAGTGTGGCAATCTGGACCAATGAAGTGGATACATCCTAAGATTTCCATCACCAAAACTGTTGATTATTATCCAACAGCTTTTGCTACCCTGGCAATGGAAGGGATACAACAATGCTTGCAGCATTTGGGCTACAGTCTCATAAAATAATAATTCCTTATAATAATAATCAATTGCAAACGTTATGTGCTGTGGTATATGATTGGGCAATTTTAAAGTGCACCTTTGCAGGAGTGTTTGATAATCATTATTCCCAGAATCCCTTAGTTCAATTTTTTGAAGCCCATCCTATTGTGATGCCCAAGGTAACCAAAGTTTATCCCGTAGTTGGGGCTGCTATAATTTATACTGATGGATCTAGAACTGGATGTGGCTCTTATAAAATTAATGATGATGAGCCGGCAGTGATTCAATTTTTTCCAGCTTTGCCCCAAATTATTGAATTAAAAATAGTGATTGAGGTGTTTGCTAATTGTAAGCAACCTTTTAATTTGATTTCAGATTCCCAATATGTAGTGA
Organism: Mastomys natalensis; assembly: GCA_021653895.1. Taxonomy (NCBI): domain Eukaryota; kingdom Metazoa; phylum Chordata; class Mammalia; order Rodentia; family Muridae; genus Mastomys; species Mastomys natalensis. The sequence continues at coordinate 12,227 of JAJTUV010003189.1, forward strand.
ATCTTGTAAAAGACCTGGAAGCTGTAGGGAAAATTAAGGCTTCCAGCTCTATTTTTGGGTTACTTGTGAAGTTACAGAAGTTGATTTGGGATCGTAGGTGCCCTTTTTATGTTCAACACATAAGAGCACACTCAGGCCTTCCAGGGCCCATGAGTGCTGCTAATGAAGAAGTTGATAATGCTACTTGTAGGGAGTTTGTATTTTCCTCCCTTGTTGAATCACCTGTAATATTAGCTAAACAATTTCATGCTAATTTTCATATTAACGCTAAAACATTGCAAATTAAATTTGGCATATCAAGAGATGCTGCTAGACAAATAGTTGTTCATATCCCGGATTGCAGTATCCACTTAAATCCCTCAGGAGTGGGTGTTAACCCTAAAGGATTGCTGCCCTTACGAGTTTGGCAGATGGATGTGACACATTTTTCAGAATTTGGAAAATTAAAGTATATACATATTTCTGTGGATACATGTTCTGGTCTTATACATGCTACCCCCTTATCAGGAGAAAAGGCTCATAATGTTATTACTCATTGTTTGGAAGCCTGGGCCGCCTGGGGAAAGCCTTGTATTTTAAAAACTGATAATGCACCAAGATATGCTGCTGCATTTTTCAGTCTTTTTGTAATCAAATGCAGGTTGACCTAAAACTTGGACTCCCGTATAATCCACAGGGGCAGGGTATTGTGGAAAGAGCACATCGTACTCTTAAGGAATGCTTATTAAGACAAAAAGGGGGAATTGGAGCAGGTCGCACCCACCGAGAACGCATTTCTTTGGCTCTTTTTACTTTAAATTTTTTGCAATTAGATGTTGATGGCCACTCTGCTGCGGATAGGCATGCGCATTGGATACCGACCCTTAAAGGTCAAGTAAAATGGAAAGATATCTTAACTGGAGAATGGCATGGCCCTGACCCGGTGTTGGCTTGGGCAAGAGGATCTGTTTGCGTATTTCCGCAGGATCACCATGACCCTATCTGGGTCCCTGAGAGGCTGGTGCGCAGGTGTAACTTGTATGATCCTTCTGCTTCTTCTCCTGAAGGTAAATCCTGCGGTGATGGAACAAAGATGGGGGATCCTGTCGGTGTTTCCGAATCCGATGCCAATACGCCATGATGCTCAAGTGTTTCCTTGGTTTTTTTTGTTTTTTTTTTTAGTAGTAATTTAGTTTGGATTTGCCCTATTTACCTTTTGATGATGAATTTTAGTGTTCAAAGGATGGTAGCCAAGTTTAGATTTAAAAGGTAATTCTACCATTCCTACACAACCCAAATGAACTCGCTTTTGTAGAGGAAGCAATAGGGGAGATTCATTGTTGCCCGGACATGATGCCAAGCGCGCAAGGTGGGCTGGGCAAAGAAGGGTTATTTTACTTTTTCACCTTATATAACAATTGCCTTTAATAAAACCTGGCAGGGGTATACTTTACTTATTAAAGCCCTGCTCAATATGTTGCCCAGAATCCTTTTGATGCGTGGGTTCTGTGTGGAATTAATGGTAGTTGTACAGAGTTGTCACCTTTTGTTATGCTAGGTGGAGGGATGGTAGGGAATGCTACGTTTATGTGGAATCAGTCAGATGTTTTTGAGAGCTCTGTTAAGATAGATAATGTTGGTAAGAATATGAGCTTTAAATTTACTTCTGTGTGTGTATATTTTTGTGTGTGGTTAGTTAGTAATTTTAGTTATAATAATAGTTATGTAAATTGTCAGGAGGATAGTTGAATCAAGTCTAATTTTTTTTCACTTTAACAAAATAATTTCCATCTTTTCAATAAATTGGCCAGATTATTATTTTGACATAGATTACAGATCTTCGTTTGGCGATTGTGACAGTAAACTCTACCCGGGTTGACGTGACTGTTGCAGAGGAATTGACAATGTGGACCCATCAAGTCATGAATCATCTTAAGAAGTGGGCGGGTATGGGGGCCCTGGCTGTTGTCTTGGTAGGGGTCTCTGTGCTCTGCCTGTGTTGTCTCTGCTGTATTGTCCGATCCCGAAAGAGAGACCTCGCCCTGGTTGCACAAGCATTCTATGCCATTGAGGCAGGACAGTCCCCACAAGCATGGCTTGCCGCCATTAAGTCTTGAGGAGTTCATCACGTTCAGACTGCAAGGCAAACCACTGCACTCGAGAAACGCTGAATGCTGCCTGCGGTCTCGTGAAGAGCAAGTCTGAGAGATGCGGGTTGGCACCGCCCTTTCCCCAAAATTCCCTCATCTTACCCGCCTCAGCAAAAAATCGGTACCGGATGAGTCTAGCATCCTTTGGGTGCTAGTACAATGTCCATTACTCCATCCTGAGATCAGACCTCTACTCTTGCCTGTTTCGTTGTAAAACAAAAAGGGGGAACTGTAGAGAGCCACTGTGCGCCGCACCTGAGGATGGCCCTGGCTGAGAGTACTTTTTGTGATTAACGAGTCCTCATTTGGCTGTGAAGCTATGCCAGGGCAGGGAATGGTCGTCTGATGTGGACGTATGGGGAGATTACACATGGCATATGCTCATTGGCCTTTACGTAGATATAAGCCTGGTCCTCAGGGTAGGAGGGGGCTCACCTGCTAACTGCAATCCTGATTAAACTGCCTTGAGAAGGAACCTGGTTGTCTTGTGTCTGATTTCCTGCTGGTCAGGAAGGGCGTCAGACAGGAAAACACATTCACACCCTGCATTGCTACTGTCTCCAATGGGGTCTGCTGTCAATTCCCAAAATTTCCTAGTGTCAAGATCTTCCTTGAACTCTCCAGATTTTCTTCTCACAGGTGGAAAAGGAGGAGACTATGCTCCAGCTCCAGGTTAGTGTGGGGGTAGGATTGTCCTGAGGCCATTAGAGTGAAGCTGGGGATATTGGGAGTTCTGGGAATCCATAATAGTTCCTCCAGGGAAATCTTCTGGGGGCCTCAGTTGAACCTTGATATGAGTACCTACATGAACATATACATATGTTCTGTTTTACCCTAGGCAGGACAGCTCCCAGAACTCTGTCTCTCCCAAATTGTAAAGATGATACTCTGGGGTCTAACTGGGGAGGGGCAATGTGGATATGATTGGGTTTCAGGGACTCCCAAAATCCCCTGTGAGTAATGGGTTGTTGCTTTACAGTGATGGTTCATTGACTGTCATTTGGTAGCATGAAGACTGCTGCCTGGAGTGGACTGAGTGACAGACAGTGTGTTCAGGTCTCTCCTGTGACATCCAGAGCCCTCAATTTTCTTTAGACAACAGTGTCTGATGTTCCCTGTGACCCTGTGGGCTCAATGTGAAGAACTGTGGAGCCCAGCCTGCCCCGCACACCAGGACCCTGTCCCTGCACTGCCTGTGTTCCCTTACACAGCCAACCTTACTGATCCAGCCAAACACTGGGGACATCTGTGTCCTGTCAGCTCCATGCTGCCCTGAGCTGCAGCTCCTCACTTCCACATTAAGAATAAGAATCTGTGTGTGAACTTGATTGTTAACATCTTGACCTGAGGGTGGATTGCTTCTTAAATTGATGGCTTGAGAATACTTAGAGGCTTTTTGAAGAAATAAATGGCAGATGGAGAACCTTCCAGAATCTGTGTCACTATGCTGTGTTTATCTGGTGGGACAGGATGAGGCTAGGGGAGCTGAGTGTGAACAGGGCTGTGCCCAAGTGGGCTCAGTCCATTGTGATCTTTGATGGGGTCACTCCTGGGCTGTCACTTCAGGGCTCTGCACGCTCCATCACTATGAAGCACAGGCTGAGAGTCTGTGATCACTAGGACACAGGAGTGAGAGATGAACAGACAGATAACATTGTATACCTGAGACCTTGAGCCTGGTCCTGTCCCCAGGATTATGAGTTTCCAGGGATGAAGATCAGAGATCCCTGTGTGGATCCTTCAATGTGCTGGGTGCACTTTATAAGTCACACTATATTTCCTCCCATCAGTTTTTTTTAGCTACTAATGATGCCGTCTTCAAGCTGCCCTGGGTACTCCCTGTATCCATGTAGTGTTATGGTTTCTTGTTCCTTTTTTTTCCCCAGTGTCCTTTTCAGGGTTCTCAGATGTCTGGTGTGATGTCTGTTCATCTCTGAGGAGCACATCCACATTTGGGATAATTGGCTTTGATTTTTCAAGACATATTTTTAATAAGCTTTCTTAAATGCTTAACATCCTTTCTAGCCCACCACCCACCAGAAGTAGTGGACGAGAAAAGTTATTAGCATAGGGAGGAGGCAGACCTTTTTAGAAATGGTTCTTTGGAGCAAATCCAGTTTGTGCTGTCAGGATATCAGCAGTTCAGTTCACAAGAATCAGCAATGGCAGCTCAATCCAGAAGAAGCCGGGAGTCTCAGCTGTTTGTTGTTTAGAAGTAGTTCCTTGGATCAATTTCAACCTCCAATTGACAGGATACCAGCAGTCCAGGTCAGTAGTATCAGGATAGCAAACATGAATTAGCAGTGGTGGCACAACCCAGCAGGAACAGCCAGTCCTCCATCTGTGAGTGGTGGGTTGTTGGCATGGCCTCCGTCAAATCGGCATGAGTCAGCAGGAATAACCAGGACCAGCAGGGACACCAGCAGAAGTTCTCTGCCATGACTCTCTCAACAAATTGAAGATCAGCGAAGAGGAAGACATGAAACCAACATAGCATTGCAAAGCCAGCTCTTCAATTCCACCATCATTGTCCATTGTGTCCTATTATACTCCTTCCAATCATCTCATGTCCTCACTCGAGCCTTGCCTTCCACAAGTCTTGCCTCAACAAAACACCACATGAGTCTGTCTTAGCAAAACTTGAGTCTATATCAGCTCCAGGTGCTAGTTTGGGCACATGCCCTTAATCCAAGCACTTCAAGAGTCTAAGGCAGGTGAGTCTGTAGGAGTTGGAGGATCATCTGATTTTATAGAGTCAGTTGAAGAACATCAAGGACTACACAGAGAAACTTGTGAAACATCTTTTGTAAAATAAAAAAAAAAAAAAAGGCTTCACATGCCTTTAATCCTAAGGACTACATAGTAAACCCTTACCTTTAAGACAGAGTTGGGGTGTGGAGCAGGAGAGAATTGACTTTGTTGAGTTGGGAGAGTAGAAAAGAGGGTAACTCTTGAGAGAAATCTTCCCAAATGGCCTTTGGCTGTCCCAAGGTGGCACATTAAAGGTGGCATTAGGCCATATCTGTCTTTCCAAACAGGGTGTGTGAGGCTAGAGGTGAAGGTGGAAGGCACAGTGGATTGGGGCAGAGAGTAAGTGCTTCTTAGATGGGCATAGGGAGAGCAGCTCAGGAAAGGGACTTCAGAAATGTGTGCATGTTTTATTAGAGACAATATGTATGTATAGGTCTTACTGTGTAGCACTGGTTAACCTGGAACTTGCTATGTTAGAGACCAGGCTAACTCAAACTCAGATATCTGCCTGCCTTTATCTCCTGAGTTCTGGGATTACACATGTAGCTTTATTATTTTTAAATGTGTATGTGTGCATGCATGCTTGTGCCCATAGAGGAGGATAGAGGCATTGAACCCCCTGGAGCTACGCTACAGGTAGTTGTGGAAGCTGGAAACCTAATGTGGGTCTTCTGTAAGAGCAACAGGTGCCCTTAACTGCTTGACCTCTGTCCAGCATCATACTCCATATTTAAGGGCAACTGTTCCCTGAGCCTCTGGTGAACCTTTGTCCTCATTTTGTAAATTTGGACTTTAGGTTCAGTCAATTTCTTATCTGAACACAGGACTGGAATTTGACCCCAAATCTTTTTCTAAGTGCATTCCTAACTCCATGTTGTTACTAATATACATCGCTCCTGGTCCTCCAGCCAGGACCTCCTAAGTGTTGGGGTTACAGGCATGTGCCACAGAGCCTGGCTTGTTCCTGAGATCATGGAAATGCCATATCTCTGCAGTGGCTTCCCTCAGAGTTTTACTGGCCTCATCAGACTTAAGTCTCTGACTCATTTTCTTCTGTGAATTTTTTTCTTGCAGCCATGCATCAGGATGTCCAGGAAATTTTTCCCATGACCCCCCCATGAGAAGCAGGTCATGATGTTCAGTGCTACCTTGAGCAAAGAGATACACCCAGTCTGCCTCAAGTTCTTGCAAGATGTAAATACCCTTCTACCTTCTCTCCCTCCACTCCCAGCCCGCTGCCTCCTCCCCCTCCTCGCCCTCTTCCTCCAGACTCCCTTGTCCTTCAAGCACCAAGAAGGGAGTTTGTGCCCGTCTGGGAGCAACAACTCCTTGAAGAAAAACACAGAGGCAGAGACAGTGAGAGATAGGGTCTGCACGTGCCAGGGAAACTCGGGAAGACTTAGTCAGGTTAACGTGAGAGCTGGTAGTGTTTGATATTTTTTAATCCTGACATTTTTTAACCTCTTCTCCCTGTGGGAGTAGGGCAAGATTTTGTACCCTATCACCGTCCCATCGTCTCCTACACACCCCCTTCAGCCACGCACCCTCCAGGTGGCATGGAGCACTCAGCTGGAGCCTCTGCTCACTGAAACTCTACAGTCAGTGGCAGCAGAGCGAGAGAGGGACAGTCAGGTACAGGGCCTGTCGAGAAGAAAAACAGACAAACAGCACCATGAATTGGCCCCTCCCAACCTCCAGGAGCAGGGGCCTTTGGCACCTAAGCACCCCCAGTCCCCTACTCCTTCCAGCCCATACCTTCCTTGTGCCCACCGGAGCCTTGGTTGTTGTGAGCTGGCAGCAGAGAAGCACCAAGGAACGATGGCAGAATGCAGGCCTGCGAGCAGTGGAGCAGCCTCGGAGGTCACGTGGAGCCTGACCAGGATGCTGAGGACCCATACAGCCTCTTTTTCTGTTCTTCGTTTTTTCCTTAACCTAATGTGCTGTACCCCATTTTCCCCATAGTTGTAAAGGGAGGAAGTGTCCTGAGTTGGGTGGTGGATTTTTTTTCTCTTTCTCATTTTTTTTTAAATGAGGGTTCTGAGAAACATCGAACGAGAAGCTGTACTGACAAACGACCAAGTGGGTGTCAGTGGAGAGACTGAGCAGTGGGTCCTTCCACCCTTCCCGGGCCTTCCCTTAAGAAGATGGCTTTCTCTGGGGCTGGGCTGGGGCAGAATTAGGAGGCAGCTCTGGGACTTATTTGAGGAGCCTGCCTTCTGAAAGAGGTTTCTGTGAGCCCCGCCTTGGTCCCTGGCTATGTAAACTGTCTCTCAAGACAGTGTGGAGAGTGGGCCAGGTCCAGCCTGGAGCTAACAGTCTGCCTCTATTTATGCCCCTTCCTTCCCTTCAGGGGTTAGGGGTGGGTATGCTTTATTTTTTATAAAATGTAAGGAGATTTCCTTTCCATTGCCTTTTTCACCTTTGATGCTTAAAGTTCTTTGTATTAGAACTGAAGAGAAAAACAGCAGTGGAGCTATAAAACTCACAGCTGCTGTGAGGAGGAAGATGGAGAAAGAGAAGCCATGCCCTTTAGTTGAGAGTTCAAGAAATCAGGCAGGCTCAGTGATGGAGGTCTGAGGGCATCTGCAGGGGGTGGGGACTCAGAGGGTCAGGTAGGAGGAGCTGCTTAGGGTGTTGCCTGGTACCAGAAGAGAAGAGAGGAAAGGGCAAGTTGTGCTGAGTTAGAACTCGGAGCTGGTCTGGCCTAGCTGAGGCAGATGTGGGTGAGGGAGGCTGTAGTTTTGTTGTCTGTCCACAGTCCCTGAAATGTAGATGATTTTCACTGAATTCAGAGGCCATTCTCTTCAAAAGCAGATCTGGTGGTTCAGAGCAGGGTGTCTCTTACCTTGAACCTTGTTTGCTCCTCTTTAGTGACATTTTAGAGAATGTGCTACCTCAACCACCTGAGAGCTGGGGTCTGTGCTGCCAATGCCTGATTATTAAGTGACTTTTGATGGTGTCCAGTGCAACCTTCTGGTCTTGAGGAAACTTGCGAAAGTGCAGGGAGGACAGCTGAGTGGGGCAGTTGTCCCAGTCCTGTTCTGGTGACATCACTGCCTCTCCTGGGTGTCCTAGCCATGCTCATCCCTTGAGCACCATGCCCTGTTATCTTTCCTCTGCCACTTCCATCTGGCAGCCAGCACCTTGCTTTGTGCAGAGCTCCCATATCTAACCATTGTCAGTTGGGCTTAAAAGTCAATTGATATGGATGCTACCAGATATAGCTGGAATGAGACCTCAGCACAGAATATTCTTTGTGGTGGGGTCGGGTTTTAAGTCTTTTCTCTCCTCCCCATCCTTCTATGGGGTGTATTGGAGATCAGCGTCCTCCACCCCCCCAGGTTTAAACCCTACACTCTACCCTTCTCCTGCCTCCAATCCTCCTCCCCCTCAGCCTATGGAGATCTTCGTGGATGACGAGATCAAGTTGACGCTGCACGGGTTGGAGCAATACTACATGAAACTGAAGGACAACGAGAAGAACCGGAAGCTCAGACCTTCTCGATGTCCTCGAGTTCAACCAGGTCAGTATCGAGGGTCTGTGTGGCGTGAGCACTGCACGTCTCCAGCTATGGCAGAATCCTGTGTAGAAGTAGCCTGTGACTGTCGGGCCGTGTAGGTGAAGCACTGGATGGTGCAAGTCTGACGTGGGAAGACGGAGTTGGGTAAGATCAAGGTAGAGTACTTGATGACGTCAGTAAGTGGAGAAGAGCTTTGCAGATACCTGACACCTCAGAGCGAGCCTGGCAGCTGTGTTGGGCTGCTGTAGAGCTGTGGTTGTCTTGGTGTTTGAAGATCATTTGCTTTTCTAGACTGTAGTTCTTATTTTTAACATGTTCAGAGGTTGTCTCGTCCTTGTGTGTGCTGCTTTGAGGTCTGGTGTCCATGCAGCTCAGAGGCCAAAATGTTCAGAAATTAAGGCCTAGACGTACATGCAGTCGGGTTGAAGAACAGAAAAACATTTGTGTAGGGATATCTGTGTTGGAATAAGCGAGGGAGGAAGGAATTCCGTTAGAAATTGTGCCAGGTCTGGGAGTTGGTAGAACATGCCTTTAAACCCAGCATTCAGGAGGCAGAGGCTGGCAGCGCTTATGTCTACAGCAAGGTCTACAGAGTGAGTTCCAGGACAGCCAGGACTGCACAGAGAAGTACTGCCTTGAAAAGCAGAAAACCAAAATTCTGCCAGATGTGTTAGCATGCATCTTTCATCCCAAGCACTGGACAGAGACAGGTGGATCTCTGTGAATACAAGTTTGGGGCCAGCCTGGTCTACATAATGTGTTTCAGGTCAACTAGGCCTAATAGAGAAACCTTGTCTCAAACTTTCTGCTCTTCCAGAGGACGCACATTCAGTGCATAGCACCTGTCCATATAACTGGCCTGGGTGATTGAACACACTCTTGAAAGTCCACCCGTGTACACCTGTCTGTACATTCACAAAACCACACAGACATAGATTTAAAAAACTTCAAAAGTGAGATTTCTGGGGCTAGGAAAGTGGCTCAGAGATTAGAGCACTTTTGTTCTTCCAGGAATTCCCAAGTTCAATTCACAATGCCTATGGCAGCTCCCAATCACATAATTACAGATGGAGGAAGAAGAGAGTCCAGTGTCCTCTGCTGGCCTCCACAGGCACCAGGCACCAGTCACACATGCACAAGCATGTGTGCAGGCAGAGCACATACACCAGAGCCTGATTGTGGAAAGCTGGTACATGTATCACTCCCATGATCCCTCAGGTGGTGTACATGCATCATGCCCGTGCTCCCTCAGGTGGTGATCTTCATGAAGTCCGTGCAGCGCTGTGTCGCCCTGGCCCAGCTTCTAGTGGAGCAGAACTTCCCAGCCATTGCTATCCACTGTGGGATGCCCCAGGAGGAGAGGTGGGTTAGAGGCAGGTAGGCGGGCAGCCATGTGTCCTTGTGTGTGTGTCTGTCTGTCCGTGTGTCTGTGTCCTGTCCTGAGGGGGAAGCGGTGTGAAGAGAAGGGAGTCTCAACCCTCTCATTTACTCTCACAAGGCTCTCTTGGTATCAGCAGTTCAAGGATTTTCAGCAGAGGATTCTTGTGGCTAACCAACTTGTTTGACCGAGGCATGGACATTGAGCATGTGAACATTGCATTCAACTATGACATGCCGGAGGACTCGGACACCTACCTGCACAGGGTAAGCTGCCCACACTCACCCCACTTTCTGAGTGTGTGCTGTGCAACTTCCTCTCCTCTGTCTTCCCTATGAGGCTTGCAGTCTTCCCCTTTTCCTTCCAGGTGGCCAGAGCAGGCCGGTTTGGCACCATGGGCTTGGCCATCACCTTTGTGTCAGATGAGAATGATGCCAAGATCCTGAATGACATGCAGGACCGTTTTGAGGTCAACATCAGTGAGCTGCCCGATGAGATCGACATTTCCTCCTACAGTGAGTGCCACCCTTGTGTGTGTGTGTGTGTGTGTGTGTGTGTGTGTGTGTGTGTGTGTATACGTGGGTGTGTGTTTCCCATTTTGTATCTTATTGTAACTGACTGTTTTTTCTTCAGTTGAGCAGACTCGGTAGAGGATTCACCCATGCTGGACTGTGGCAGTCTGTTGTAGAAGAGGACACGGGGTCAGGAGGGGACACTACCGGCCACCCCTGACACCTCGGCCCACCCTATCTATGCTTCTCTGTGTCACCACCACTCCTAAACCTAGTCCTGATTTATCAGAGTTGTTTGTTTGTTTGTTTTTTTCTTTTGTTTTTTTAACAAAACTAAGAATGAAACAACTGTGTCTGTGGTGTCTGTACGTGCTCTGTTTAAGGCTTGAACCAGGGTCACTCTGAGGGCTGTGAGCCCTATTGTGGGGTAGCAGGGTCATAGTGAGGTAGGGCCCAAACCCAAGAGCCTGTGGCTTCCCTGTGCCTTCTCTTCCTGGTTTCACTCACTTTCTTAGGTGGCTGTGGACACTGAGGCCGGGGCACTGCTGGGGACGTAAAGACCAAGCTCCATGTCCTGGTCCCTCGTCTCCTTCAGCTGGATTTCTTGTATGAGGGTCTGTGCCTTGCAGGCATCCTGCCCTTCTAAGTGGGAGCCTGGTAAAGCCTGCCCAAGCATGAGCATGCACACACACACACACACACACACACACACACACACACCACATACCTCTGCAAACTTAGCTCTGTAAAAGCCTGAAGTCCCTGGCTGGGGTTAAAGACAGTGTCAACCAGGGCAGGGCCCGGAAGCCTTGGAAGCTGTGGGACAGGTCTGGCCTGTCTTTCCTTTCTCGATTTGTTCTGAAGTTCAGAAGTTTGTATGTGAAGCCCAGGTAGCTTATGACCTCAGACATGGATCTGTGTCTGTGGAGCAGGCCTGTTCTAGGATTATCTTCAGGTTCTTGGCAGTGTGGCTGGGATCCCTGGAGGGGCGGCAGCAGGAGGTGGGAGGTGGAAGTAACTGCTCTATAGCCACTGCTGCACCTGGAATCCAGAACCGGCACTCTGCGGACCCCAATTGCACTTCAGGGTCATGCATTGCTAAGGCATGGCGTGGGACCCACCCTATCTGGCCTGACAGAGGCTGGAATTTGTGTTGCTGGTTTGAGATTTCAGATTCACACAACTGCAGTTGTACCACCAGCCTCAGCACTAAGTGTTGTGAGGGAGGCCAGTGGGTGGGCATGGCTCAGAAGTGGTAGGTGGGATTACTCTGGGTCACAGGAGAAATGGATATCTTCAGAAAGATGTGCCCCAGAGCGCAGGCCTTCTGGGAAGAGCAGCTGCCCCTTCTCAAAGGTATGAGCAAAATTCTCACCTTCAATGCCCCTGGCCATACCTCCTATGCCTCCCTGTCTTAGCAAGAGGAGGATGGCCTCTGCACAGAAGAGCTTTCCCACAGTCGAGGTCTCTCATCAGGCCGAACTGCCTTTGCATACGGCCAAATGCCTCAGTCTCCATTTCGTTCTTGTTTTAATTTTCAGAATATTTATTGTATGTGTACAAGTTTTGACAGCATCTATCTAAATGTACTAAATGTGCATTGCCTGTGGAGGCCAGCAGACAGCACTAGAGGGCACCATGGAGTGGGTTACAGATGGCTGTGAGCCACCTGACTCAGTGCTGTGCATCAAAGCTGGGTTTTCTGCAACTACTTTTGCCCCTTAGCCCTCTGCTCCTGAGATCATCATTTCTGAAGTGATCTGGCTGCCACATCCTGGTGGGAGGGAATGGATGTTCACAGGGAAAGCCAGAAGACTTGAAGCCTTGCTAGATTTCCCCACTGAAGACAATTACCATTAGAGCTCCCTTTGCCCAGTCAGGTGAGCTGGATAGTTTTAATGTCAGCTTGACACTAGCTAAGCCCATCACAGGAGGTAGCCTCAGTTAAGAAAATTCCTCCTTAGGATTGGGCTGCAGGCAAGCCTGTAAGCATTTTCTTAATTAGTGAGTGATGGAGAAGGGCCCAGCCCTTCTCCCTGGGCTGGTGGTCCTGGGTTCTATAAGAAAGCAGGACTGAACACATTCTTGAAAAGGGGAGGGAGTATGGGGGAAGGAATGTGTTGGGGAGCACTAAAAGGAGACAGGGTGGGGGCTGCAAAGTGAATAATGGAAAAAATGAAAGGCTGACTGCTGGGTGTGGTGGTACATGCCTTTAATACCAGTACTTGGGAGGCAGAAGTAGGCAGATCTCTATGAGTTTAAAGCCAGTCTGGTCTGCCAAAGCTGTCAGAGAAACCCAATCCTGTCTCGAAAAATCACAGTGGTGGGGATTGAGGGTTTGGGGAGAAGGCTGAGCAAGCAAGTAAGTAGTGCTCTTCCATGGCCTTTGCAGCAACTCCTGCCTCCAGGTTCCTGCCATGTTTGGCTTCCTATCCTGACTTCCTTCGATGATGAACAGTGATGTGGAAGTGTAAGCCCCTTAAACTCTCTCCTCCCCATGTTTCCTTCGTCATGGTGTTTACCACGACAATAGAAACCCTAACAGAGACATGTCACTGTGAGGTTGGTTTTCACACAGTACAGTCTCCACAAAAGCCGTAGTGAAGGCAACCCCTTAACCCTTCCAAAACACCAATACAGCTGCTGCCCTCTTTCAGTCATCTCTAGAAAGGTTCTTGCAGGTGGCAGCTGCAGTAGGAGCCAAGGAGCCCCAAGATCTATCTAAGAAAGAACCAGATGGTGGGGCTGGAGAGATGGCTCAGTAGTTAAGAGCACTGGCAGCTCTTGCAGAGGACTTGAGTTTGGTTCATAGCACACACGTGGCAGCTCACTGTAGTAGAAGAAATTATTAAACCATCAAATTTGTTGGCAGTAAGATCTCCTACCCGAATGAGACCAGTAAAGGAAAACACAACTCGATAATTATGGTACAAATTGCATGCCTAGATTGGGCAGATTTACCACTACACTACTCTAATCCCCGGCTATGAGATCCCTTATAACTTGTGGTTTATCCAGGTGCGTGTTTGTCTTCCGAGCTCCGGCTCCTCCGTCATTGGCTTCCTTCTACTGCCAGCTTCCTTCTGCTCTGCTTCCTCCTGCTTCTACCTCTCCCTCTACTTTTGCTTCTTCTCTTCTGCCTCTATCTCCTTCTCTCTCTCCCTTTTATATTGAATTCCTCTCACTTTCTCCTTCTGTTAGCCTTTTTCTCTGCCTTCTCTTCTACTGCCCAATCATTGGCTCTAGCCTTTATTTTACAACTTTTAATTGGACAGAAGGTTCACAAGACGTCATGGTGTGTACAGATTCAATCATCCTTTGCAGCCCCTCCCAGGAAAGTGAGACTAGGATCAAAATACAAGGCTGGGGCTATCCATTGGGAACTAGGATCAAAATACAAGGCTGAGTCTATCCACAACAGCTCACAACCATTTGAAATTCCAGTTCCAGGGGAGGGATCTGTCGCCTTCTTAGGGCCTCCATGGGCACTCCACACATGTGGTGCACAGACATGTATACAGACAAAATGCTCATATACATAAAGTAAGAATTAAAGTCTCAAAAAAGATTCAGATAGTGTTTTCTGTGGGTAATGTTGCTCTGTGGATACAGCATGCATATGGTGCAGAGATGTGTGTGCAAGCAAAACATCCATACACATAGGAATAAATCAGAGGTTGGAGAGATGGCTCAGTGGTTAAGGGCACTGGCTGATCTTCTAGAGGAGCCAGGTTCAATCCTCAGCACCCACACCACAGCTCACAACTGTCCACAACTCCAGTTTCAGAGACTCCAACGCCCTCATGCAGACATACATGTAGGCAAACACCAATGCACATGAAATAAAAATAATTAAAATTATATTTATTGGGTTGGAGAGATGGCTCAGCAGTGACTGTTCTTCCAGAGTTCCTGAGTCCAATTCCCAGCAACCACATGGTGGCTCACAACCATCTATAATGGGATCTGATGCCCTTTCTGGTGTGTCAGAAGACAGCCACAGTGTACTCACATACATAACTATATATATATATATATAACACACTACATAGTAGATTATGAAGCATCTTAGAGATTGCATGCCTCCCTGGAAGCAAGAGCTGACTGACCCGACCTGCGGGTCCAGTTATTTGTGGGTTTCAAGGGGGATCTCACTTGCAAAGGAACATGGGCAAGAGAGCGAATGGAGGGCCAAGCACAGAGTCTTGTCAAGGCCTCACTTTAAGTGGCTTACAGATATACTCCCAGGCAAGGGAGGAAGGGGAACAAGGAAGGGGGCAGGGGTCCCTGCCCAGGGCCATCCCACCACCACAACCAGCCTCCAGGAAATGCCAGACATTCCCCAAATTCCTGAGACCTGAGACCTGAGAACCTCCCTTCTCAACCTGATACTGACTAGGTGTCCCAGAACAGCAGGTAACCTCCTGAGCTTGGCTCCCGACATCTGCTCCCTTTTAACAATTTTAAAATAGGCTGGCAGGTGAATGTAGACATTAAGAAATCTCATCAACAGATGAGTGGGCATTGACCAGAGGGGGAAAGCATTGACCTGATCTTCCAAGTATCATTTGTAATGGTGTCTTTTTGAGGAGGAGAGGGTTATTTGTCTTGTGGGCCACATAGGATATCGAGGTTCTTAGCTGGCTGCTTTGAGACACAAGAAATCAACACCAACCTCTATGCAATCAGAAGCAGACAATTTTGGGACCTCCCCCTACGGTACCTCGTCACACACCCCTCACAGGTACCCACGTTGTGTTCATGCCATGCCGAACCAACATGCATAGATCTGAGTTCTATGCAGCTCCTAAAGAAGATATGTCATCGAAAGGCTCAGCCAAGTCTCTCAGTCAAATTAAGTCTATGATAATGTACTTGTAGGGGTTTAGATGCCATAGAGTCAATTTGTTGTTTTACAAAGTCAGTGAACCTGTTAAAGGTCCAAGGGCTGAAAGCCAAAATGAGAAGGGAACTGACCACAGAGCTCAGGATGGAAGGGAGAAGGAGTGGCAAGCCTAGGAGAGGCAGAGAACCAGTTTTTCTTGTTCTTGCTGTTTTCTAATCTCTCCCTGATCCTGGCCATACTGTCTCTAACTAATTTAGTGTGGTCAGTATTAAAACATCATTCCTCCTTGAGGACTGCACAGAGCCTCCTTTGCTGAAGGAAAAGCAGATGAGGGGATTTTCCCAGATTAGTTTTGCCAATCTCTAGCTGTTCTGATGTCATTGTCAATGGCACGTTGAAGTCCTGAGTAGAACAAGTCCTGAGGTCTGCATCAGGATCAAAACCTCCAACAGCATACACCACGGATGACTTTTTTCTGGAAAGGAAAAGAAGGGAATTCTCAGGGAGATCTCTCTTCCCTGGATCTCAGTTGTTATCCATTTTATCTACAATTGGGTCTGGCTTTGTGGAGATATCAGTTTTCTTTCACCAATCTTTCTGGCAGCCATCTAGCCACACCTTCTTTGGTATCAATCAGGCATATCGATCCTTAGCCCCATATGAGAGCTGAGTCTAGGCCAAAAGGTAAGATGGTCCTTCTACATAACTGTGGCATTAACTTTTTAAAAAAATAACCCTTTTTTCCAAATTTTTAAAAAAAACCATATTGTTTTTCCCAAGGGGGGGGGGGGGGGGGGGGGGGGGGGGGGGGGGGGGGGGGGGGGGGGGGGGGGGGGGGGGGGGGGGGGGGGGGGGGGGGGGGGGGGGGGGGGGGGAAAAAAAAAAAAAAAAAAAAAAAAAAAAAAAAAAAAAAAAAAAAAAAAAAAAAAAAAAAAAAAAAAAAAAAAAAAAAAAAAAAAAAAAAAAAAAAAAAAAAAAAAAAAAAAAAAAAAAAAAAAAAAAAAAAAAAAAAAAAAAAAAAAAAAATGGAACCTTTTTTTTAAAAAAATTTTCTTTTTTTCCCGTTTTTTTGTTGGGTTTTTTGCTTTTGCTTGTTTTTGAAAAACCAAATTTGTCTTGGTTTTTTTTTGAGGAAAAAAAAAAGGGGGGTTTGGGGTTTTGTAAGGTTTAAAATTGGGGTTTTTTTTTTTTTTTGTTTTTTTTTTTTTTTTTTTTTTTTTTTGGGTTTTAAGACAGGGTTTTTGGGCCCGGCGCTGGCCCCTTTTGAGGTCCTCCCGGACCCCCCCCTTTTGCCCCCCCGGCTGGGTTGGGGTGGCCCCAAGGGCCGGCGTTTGTTTCTTTTGGTAGGGAAAAAGTTTGGAATTCAAATCGGGAAAAAATTTTAGCTTTTAAAACCAGGTTTTTTTTGGGGGGGAAAAATTAAAGCCTTTTTTTTGCTTTAAAAGTGGGCTGGCTTTCTTTTTGGCTAAGGGGGGTTAAAAAATCTTTTTTAAACAAATGTTCAATGATGAGGAATTGTAAAGAAAATTTTTTGGGGGTGATGAAATTTGGGGAAATAAATTTTTTTCATGGAAAACCAAAACAATGTTTTTTGAATTGTTAAAAAATTTTTCCCTAAAAATTTCCATTAATAGGAAATATATTTTTAATAAAAATTAATTTTTTTGGGAAAAAAATTTAAAAATTTTTAAAAATTTTAAATTATTTAAATTGAATTTAACACTGAAAATTTTAAAATAGGATGTAAACTTTATTAAAAAGGGTTTTTCCAAATTTTTTTGGGGCTTTTTAAAGGTTTTAAAAGACATATACAAATTAATAAAAAGGGGGGCAAAGAAAAAAATTTTTTTAAAAAAACATTTTTCCAACGAATTTAAAATTTTTTCAAAATTAAATTTTTTCAAAATTTCGGGGGAAGTTTTCCCCCTTGGTTTTAGAGGTTAAGTTTTTTTTAAACTTTTGATTTTTTTAAAAAAAAATTTTTCTTTTAAAATTTTAAAAAAAAAAACGTGTACACCTGAAGCCAAAAGGGGGTGACCCCCCAAAAAGGGTTGTGGAAGGGGGTTTGGGGGAAAACTCTAAATTTTTATTGGAATCTAGCCTTTAACTGCTGGCTACCCTTTAGCCCCAACGTTATTTTTTTTGGGAATTTTCTGTGCACAATGCTTAAGATAAATGAGATCCCAAATATTGAAAAGTTTTCCTTTGAATTTTTCGGGAGTAAAAGCACTTTAAAATTTTAAAGCTCTTTGTATTAGAGCAAAAGCTTTTTAGAAAAAAATTTCAAGAGTTTAGCTAAAAAAAACCCCTTTAATAAATACCGAAAAAATTTTTCCCTTTTTTTCTTGGGAAGTCTTTACCATTCCCCCAAAAAAAAAAATTTTTTGGTGGGTTTTTGGGTTCATGGGGTCTCAAAAATTACAAAATACTTAGAAGCAAATCTTCACCCCTTTTTCCCGGGGTTAAATCTAAAAAAAAAACTAAATTTTAAGTTAATCTAAAAAAAAGTCAAAATTAAGTTTTAAAAACTAAGTCTAAGTCTAAATCTAAAAAATTTAAAAACTTAAAAAACAAAAAATTTTATGCATCCCCCAAAAGGGCGAAATTTGGGAGTCAGGCTTTTTGCCCCCCCACTTTTTTTTAAAAAAATTTAAAAATTTTAAAATTTGGTTTGGAATAATGGGTTTTCCCCTTTTCCCTTTTTGCTGGGGAGTATCAATAAAAGGCCCCAAATTTTAAGGCCCCCCTTGCTCTCTTTTCCTTTTAGCAATTTTTTTACTAAACAGGCCCCAACATTTATGGGGGGAAGCCCGGGGGAATTTTAATTTCCCCATAATCATTATTTAATTTCCCCCCCCCAAAAATGGGCTGATGTCTTTTTTTGAGGTAACCCTCCTCCCCAAGGAAAAAACAAAAGGGAAACAACAAATTCCCCAAAAAAAATTTTCTAGGGGTGGTTGGAAAAAAAAGGAAAAACTCACTCAAGCTTTTGTGGAGCCCGCTGTATTGCTTAAAATTTTAAAAGTAAAAAGTTTTAACCTGGGCCTATTTCCGAGGCCCCCCACAAAGGGATCTTTCCTTTTTGGCCCGTTTGTATCACAGCTGTTTTTTAAAAATTTTTTTTTTAACCCCACTTTCTCTATCCCCTTTCTATAAAAAAAGGGGAAACAAAGATCTCAAAACCACGAATTTTTTGCCAACTGCATCAAAGGATACGGGGTGTTTTAACAAAATTTTTAAAAATCTTTTTAAATTAGAGTAAACCCAAAATTTCGAGAAAAAAAACTTAAAGCAAAAACAAAATAAAAACTATTTTTTCTAAAATCCCAAAAACCCCAAAAACATTACTTTTAAGGTTTTCAAAGTTTGGCTGTCGTTTTTTTTATGCAACTTTTAATACTTTTAAAAAAGAAAATGTTTTTAAAAACCTATTTTTTAATCGGTTTGAAAATTTTTCCCAACCCCGAGTAATGAGTTTTTGTCAACTTTCTGTTTCAAAAGTTGCAAATTTTTAATCATACCCAATAACTTTTTAGCCAAAAAATCTATAACCAAATATGCAAAACATCTTTATAAATTTTAAAACCCGGCAAAAAAATGAAGTAAATGAAAATTTTATACTTTTTTAAAAAACCGTCAGAAAAAATGAAGTAAATGCACATTTTTATAACTTTACTAAAAAAAAAACCCTTGTCCCTTTTTTTAAAAACCCCAAAAACTTTGTCCAATTTTTTTGAGAAACGAACAAAAGCCCCTTACCTAAAGCTAAAATCACCCCTTTCGGGGGCCCCCTTTTGAGGGCTTTTAAATCAATGAAAACTGTGTCGGGCTTTCCATGCTATGTGAACCCCTAAAAACAGGTTTCAGGGCTCAAAAAACCAATTAAAAAAGTTTTTTTTTTATTTCTTTTTTTCTCCTCTCTCATTTTTCCCCTTTTTTTTTTTTTTTTTTAACATTAAAAAATGAATTTAAGGACCCTTAAAAAACCCCGCAGAAAAAGGGTTTTTAAACCCCCTTTTTTTTTTACAAATTTTTTAAAAAAAGGAAAAATATTTAAGCAAAAAACAAAAAAAAAACAATTGACACACATTTTAACAGATTTTGGGGCTCAAGGACAACAATAGAAGAAAAGACGAAAAGAGGATTCCCCCCTTTTTAG
The DNA here is from genome assembly GCA_021653895.1 of Mastomys natalensis. NCBI lineage: Eukaryota > Metazoa > Chordata > Mammalia > Rodentia > Muridae > Mastomys > Mastomys natalensis. The sequence continues at coordinate 31,523 of JAJTUV010003189.1, forward strand.
CAGAAAAAAATTTCGGGCGTCTCCGTTTTTCGTGCTCCTAGGGGGCTTAAAATTCCCCTTTTCCCCCTTCTTTTTTTTAAAAAATTGTGGGAGGGACAGCTTTTTTGCCCTTTTTTCTCCCTAAACTTAAAAAAACTTTTTTTTTTTTCCCTGCCCCCTTCCTTTAGTGGGGCCTTAAGGGCCCTTTTTAAATTTCTTTTTCCAAAGACTCCCATTTTAAAGGGGGGCGGCAATGACTTACTCTCCTCTGGGGTCCCGGGGCACCGGGGGGTTTTTTTGGGACTCAATTAAAGGTTTTTGGCCAACTTCACTTCTGTTGACGCTGTCCCCATGGGGTCTGAAAATCTGGGGCCCCAGTGGGCCCCCCGACCCGACCCCCCAAAACCAGTTATTGTGGGGTTTAAAGGGGGGATTCACCTGAAAGGAACCCGGGAAGAGAAAAAGGGGAATGGAGGGCCAAGCAGGAGCCTTGTAAAAAGGCCCCCCCTTTTTAAAGTGGCAAGTGGCTTAAAAATTATTCCCAGGAAAGGGGGGAAAAGGGGAAAAAAAGGAAAAGGGGGGAGGGGTCCTCCCCCGGGGCCCCCCCCCCCATCAAACCCCCCTCCAGGAAATGCCCCGACTTTTCCCCCAAAATTTTGGACCTGAGACTGAGAACCCCCCTTTTAAAATGGTATGACCCGGGGCCCCCCCGAATAGCAGGTAGCCTCTGGGTTTTTGGCCCCCGACAGCCTTAAAAATTTCGGGGGTTTTATTCTTTTCTTTTTCACCTTTTGTTAACACTAAAGGCTGGACACCTAAAAAAACAGCTCCTTTCCCGTTAAAAAAGAACCCCCTTTTTGGGGAGAAGTTTTTAACTTGGCGAAAAGTTACAAGGAAAGCATTTTAGTTGCATCAGCAAAAAGAGCATTTCCACAAGCTTTTTGGGTCTCGGGTAAAAGTGGTGCAGTTGGGTTTTTTCCCCGGGGTTTTGGGAATGTGTGGTGTGTGGTGTGTGTGTGGGGTGTGTGTGTGTGTGTGTGCATGGCTTTTGTCTTTTCCCCTTTAAAGGCCCCGAGTGTCTTGTGCTCCCAATGATTGGAGGAACTGCTCAGAGGGGCCCCGGGGATGGGAAAAATTAAGCCTGTTTTTGACAGAAAAATGGATGCAAGAAATTTTCGAAATTTGTCATCATGGCAGTGGGTATTAACACTCTTTCCCCTTTTAAAAATTAAAACGATAATATTTTTTCAAAGGGTTTTGTGTAGGGCCCCGGAATCCCTGTTAGACCTAGGTGACCTAAAACCCCCGGATCTGTGCCTCTGTCCCCACCTCACCCCAAAGGGGATTAAAAGTCTGGGGACACGCCCCCAAAAATTTTAAAAAACATCTTGACTGGTTCAAAGATAAAAATTTTTTAAAGGTTGTCTTTGTTTACCTTTGAATTTCCCAAATTTTGGGTTTTGAATTTTTTATTGTCATGAAAGAGGTAGCTTTTGACAGGGGGTTTTTGGGGTTCCCCCTTTTCCCTTTGGGTTTTTCAAATCACTGGATTACTCCTAGTACCCCAAAAACCCCAGGCCCGGAAAGGGGGCCCCCCGCAGGCCATCTGTGGAAATGCAAACATATCCTGATAGTATTGAACCTACCCCCGGGGCTTTTGAGGGTAAAAAACAGCAGGGAAGCAGGGGGAAGCAGGGTCAGTTTATGTCCCAAGCACCCTTCCCCCCCGAGCTTGGGGCTTTTTTGGGCAGCAGAGAATTGGACATTCCCCGGGGGTGAGGGGGGGGAAAATGGAAATCAGGAAATAAAAAAACACTTTCTGAGAAAAAGGGAAAATGGCCATCCACAAGCATCCCCTCCCAGAGTCACCTGGGGACTCTGCGCCCCCCCGAAAGGGGGTTCTCCCGGTTCCCCCGGGTTTTCCCCCTATCATGGTCTTCCCCGGGTTTGTTTTGAGCTCCTTTGAGTCACCCCTACTCCTGTAAGTAAATGTTTGGGGTTTTTTTTGGGGAAAAAGACCCATGACCCAAAGGAAAAATCTTTTAAGAGTTTTAAGAGTTAATTTTTGGGGGGGCTTAAAAGGGGTTTTTAGGTTTTTATCCATTTTCATCAAGGTGGGAGCCCCTTTGGGACACCCGGGAGGGGAAAAAACCCGGGGGGAGGTTTTTAAAACTTCATCTGAAGGGGCTAGGAGGGAAAACCCCCGGGGGGTTTGGGGGAGGGTTCCCTGCCCCCCCCCCACAAATGACACATTCCTCCCCAAAAAGGGGCCCCCCCCACCAACAAAGCCAATTTTCCCAATTTTGCCCCACCCTGGGCCAACCCTTTTTTAAACCACCATAGCAACCCCCACCCCCCCCTCCTAAAACCCCGTAAAATCTCATGGCCCCCAAAGGGGGGTTTGGTTTCCATCATTACTTTTTTATGTGTGGGCTCAATTTGGGTGAAAAAGGGGGGTTTTAAGTGTACAGGACAAACCAACTGCAAAAGAGGAGACTTTAATTTAGCAAGTTTTTAAGAGGGGAAAACCGCAGGGGGGGCTGAGGGGGTTTCAAGGGAGCTGTTTCAATGAGGGCCCCCCCCCCCTTTTTTAAGTTTCTTGATGTGGAAACAAAGTAAAAAGGAAGGGTGCAGGATGCCAGGGAAAACCTTTTTTTTACCAAACCCCGGGGCCATCGGACTCACCCCCCCTTTTGAGATCACACAAAATCCCCCCCCCCTAAAAGGATCCCCCGAACACCCCAGAAAACGGGGCTTTTAAAATTTTTTTAAAAATTTTAAAAAATGGCTTTCCTGGTGGGTTTCCCGTGACCCGCTTGTTGGGCCCACGACGGGGAACTGGGGGGGATTTTGATGAATGAATGAAGATGCCAGCCAGTATGTGGGCCCCGGACCCTCTGCCCCCCCATTTTTAAAAATTTTTGGGGGACCCCCCTTTTTCCCCAAAATTTAAATGGGGGGGGGTTTTGTGTCAACTTGATACAAAAAGGAGTTATCCACAGGGGAAAGGAGTTTCCCCCGGAAAATCCCCCCATGAGATCCAGCCCCCAAGGCATTTTCTTTAATAAGGGGGTTTTTGGAGGGGAGGGGTTGTGGGGTTGGTGCCATCCCCGGGCCCCCAAGGGCCCGGGTTCTATAAGAAAGCAAGTGAGCAAAAAAGAGGAAGCAAACCCGTAAGTAACATCCCCCCCTGCCTCTTGGGGGTTTACCTCCTGTTCCTGCCCTGTTGAGTGTGCCCGCCCCCAAAGTCTCACCCGCAAAAAGCATGAGGGCCCCCTAGGGGGGCCCTTTTGCAGCAAGCTTTTTTTCCCCCATGGGTGAGGGGAAAACCCCCGGAGCCCCCAAAAGCTGGGGGTTATTCCAGACGGTGATGAAAAAACAATTGGGAACCCCTAAGCTGAAAAAAACCTTTCCCCCCCAAAAATTTTTTTGGCAGAAAAAAAAAAAACCCCCTAAATTAGCCAAATTATGGCCCAGGGATTTAACAATTTTAAAAAACCAAAATTTCCCGCCCCCATTTTTTCCGGGGCGGTCTGGAAAGGAAATTATCCCCGGACCCCCTTCTTAAAAACCCATGGGCATTTGCTTGCCTTTGAAATTAAGAGATGTTTAAAATTAAGAAAAAGGCGCCTCCGCAAAAGCCAGTTCAGTTTTGGGAAGGTTCCCCTTTTAACCCTGGGCCCCTACCAAAAAAAGGGGTTTTAAAAAAACCCTAATCCCGAAAGGAAAAAACCCCAACCCGAGGGTACCCCCCGGAGGTTTTAAATCCCCCCAATCCTCACTCTGGAAAAAATCGCCTAGAATTCCGCCCCCCAAAATCCACATAAGCCCCGCCCTTTTTCCCGTGCCCGTTGTTTACACTTTTGGGGCAAAAACCATGATCTCTGGGGTTTTTCCCCCCCCCCGAATCCCCAAAAATTTTTTTTTTAGATTTGCTGCATGGTGTGTCTTTTCTCTCCCCTATTCAGAAGAAGCAAGAAGAAACCCCCGCAAAAGGAAGAAGGGAAGAGAAGGGTTTTAAGTGGCCCTGAATCCTCAGCTAAATTTTGGGAGACCTCGCCCGGGGGCTGCAAGCCTTTCTGAGGAAGGCTTTCCTTTTTCCAAGAGTCTGTGGGGTTTCCGGGCCCCCGTGTCTAAGGGGGCCCTTCCATGGGACCCTGTCCTAACCCCCGAGTGTGTGTTTTGGGGTTCCAAGGGCCAAATCCCCCTTCCTCGGCAAAATGTTACTCTAAAGATACTCCCCCAAACCCCCTTCGAGACCTGTAAAATCAAAAAAAATTGGGGAAAGGCGGGAAAGGAAAAAAAGGGCTTTAAACATTTTCGTCCCCTTATATGTTTCCCCCCTTCCCCCCCGTAGGAAAAGGACCCTGCCTCACCCCAACGTTTTGCCCCTTTTAAAAATTTTCCACCCCGGGAATTGTAAGCCTTACTCCCGCTGGCTGCTTTTAACAGGTTTATGAAACTCAAAAGGGCCGGGACCTTTTAATCCCCTAAAAAGCTTCGCATACCTAAATCCAAACCCAGGAAAAGGTGTAGGGTTTTAAAAGAGGGGAAAAACCCTCAAAAATGGGTAACAGCCCCACTATTTGTTAAGAAGCGTGCGGTGTATTAAAACCCCTTTTTAAATCGGCCCGAAAAAGTCATTACTTGGATGACATTTAAATATGACAAGCAAAAGGCAAAAAAAAAACCCAAATCAGAAAATTTAAAACAACAAGCCATAAAACCCCCAACAAAAAGAGGCTTTATTTTTCGAAATTTTGTTTTAAATTTCTTTTAAATGGAGAGATGGCTCGGGTTAAGAGCATGACTGTCCCAGAGGTCCCGAGTTAATTCCCCCCCCCAAACCCCCAAAGGGACTCAAAACATCGAAAGATTAACTTATTGGCCCCACCATTCCCTAGGGGGAAAAATCAGCTCCCCCCAAATTGGCCCGCTACACCTGTCATGATTCCCAAGCATTAACCTCAATACCTTTAGAGTTTTAGGCGGGATTAATTTTGGTTTTTTGGTTTCCTACTATACCCAAACCCAAAAAATCAAGCCTTATTCAATTTTCCTAAGGGTGACAAAACCCCTTTCCCCCTTTCCCTGATGTCACGCCGAGGGACCCTTTGTTGTTTTAAAACCATGTTAGAAACCCTGGCATTTTATGATCCACAACACCCAATTTTAGGTCTTTACATTCAGTTTTTTTTCCCACAGTGACTGGGGCTTTATATCAACCTCGGGGGCCTAAAAAGGTCCAGGAAAAGAGGGGTAGCACTCCAATTAATCCGGTTAAACTTTATCCACTATTAGGGGGGAAGAAGCATACCCCTTTAAATTAAGGGAAAAAACTTTTTGCAAATTTTTCCCTTTTCCCCCCCCGACATCCAATGGCTCCTGAGAAACCACACCCCTTTGTAAAACCGATTGGGGTTCCAGGAAAGCAGACAGCCCTTACCCAAAGAAAACTCCTGCAGCACCCCCGTCTTTTGGGGGGGTTCCCCCTCCCCTGTCCCTTGGTCTGGTATCCCAAAAGGGCCACGCTTTTCAGTGGAGGCCACAGGCTCCCATCTAATAAATTTTTTAAGAACAGCGGCTCTGGTACATTTTCCCCCCCCCAGATAAATCTCCCTGATTTAAAGAACTGTATTTCCCTTCCGGTCTTAACTATTTTAAAAAACCCCCTGTCTATGTTCAGACAGATTTTACAGCAGTTTACTCCTGTGACTAAACTGCTCTTTTTCGACTTGGTGGGACCCTTTTTTCCCAACTATTAATTAAGATTTGAAAAACTTTAATGAACATTCTATTTTTAGTCAGCCATGTTGGTACTCATCCCTTACCAGATCCCTCTCTGGTCAACACATCCTGTAAGAATGTCACAATTGGGCCTTTACTCTGTCACCCCCCCACGATAAAGAACTCCCATCAGATAACCATATTAACTGAAAGGACTACAGCCAAATCCTCAATACCCCCCAAAATACCTCAAACACAGCCGAACTTGTCCTCCCGTGCCTCCCTAAAATTTCCCCCCCTGTTACTACAATTGGGCACCAACCCCAAGGCTCTCAGGCTAATACCCTTTCCAAAGAATGATGTCACCCACACTCATCATTCGTACACAAAATTTGTATTTGTTTACTATTGATCCTATTCCCTTTAAAAACCTAATTAAACGCTGTTCTCTAATTTTGCTATTATGGGGATCCTTCTCCATACAAAAAGCTATACTGAACCAGCTTTCATAAACAGCCCTTTAATTTACAATTTCTGCAAGTTGGAAAATTGTCCACCATACTGGTATTCCTCAAAACCCTCAAAGCTAAGCTGTCATTGAAAAACAAAATCAAATTACTTAAAAAATAATTAATTTAAACACAAGACTTTTTTTTAAAAATACCAAATATCAAATTAAACCTGGCATTGTTCACACTGAATTGTTCAAAGTCTATGCCACCTAGGACAAACCTCTCATTGTCTGTCACAGAGTCCAACCACCACCAATAATACCACTCTTTGGACAGTTTGAAGGACCCTTTTGAAGGTGTTGGAGGGGGATGGGTTGCCTTTAACTACATGAAGGGATTTGTTTCAATCTTTCCAGAGGATCCCAAATTCACTCTGTTTTTTGGGCCCCTGAAATACCTAGGAGACCCCTTCAGTCAGAAAATGTCACACTGATGATCCAGGGAAAACAAAAAAGGGACCAGAAGGCCCCTGAGCGCAACAACAAGATCAATGGAGGACACTCATGTCCTCATTGACCCCAGCTCGAAGCAGCTGTTCCCACCCACCCCCCAAACCCCCGGAAAGTCTCCTTCTGTCACTCCATGGGTGTTTTTACCCCCCTTAACACCCCCTGGGTTAGCCCCACTCTTCAAAACATATGTTTCCCTTGTTTTATGTCAGGGAAATATATCATGGGAAGAACCAGATAATCTGGCTGGAGCTGCTCATAGCAGGATATCGAAACCCTTATGATTCCTAACACCAAGTGCCATGCCCAGTGCTGATTCCTTTGTTGTTTTTCTTGACCCAAGAGACCACATGCCTTAACATGTTAACACCTATGGAGGATTGACCCATTGGTCCTGTAAGTTAAAAAATAGGGGGCATGGGACATCCCACCTACAGATAAACCCCCTACCATTCCTACGGTAACCAGTTTAGATAAACTTTGGGAAACATTGGGATGAAACATGGAGAATGGGGTGCATAAAATCTACGTTCCCTTTGATGCAAAACCCCCTTCCCCAGTGGACAAAGGGGGGCCTAAGTGCTGAGACAATGACCCAGGTCCACACAACAATCTCAGGACTAGAATGAAGATCCTTGTGAATAAAACACACCCAAACTGGGGCCCCCAAGATTCTTCATCTTTGGGGAAGAACAGGAGGATCTGAGTCTCACCCGAGGCTGAAAAAGACAAATCCTGAGAGAAAGGCAAAGTCTCTCTTTACAGTCAGGGTTGGCCCTGTGGGAGCCGCCCCAAATGCAGGTGAACACAGAGCCCCGGTGTCTTTTGGGGCCGGTGGGGCTTGCAGCCCAGCGCCTGTGCTTTAAGAAGAAGCATTTTCCACTTGCAATCTCAACCACTTGTTTTGCCATTGTTTCCCAAAGTTGGGTTTTTCTTCTAGAAAGACCCTCCAAGGGCTGACTTCTGAAGAGAAGAAGGAAGAGGAAGGGTTTGGGGGAGAGGACACAGAGAGTCTGGCCTGCGGGTCCCCTCCTGTTTTCCAGACAGCCCTTTTGGGGCAGAACTCCGGGGAAAAACCATGACAAACAGCACCTGTCCACAGCACAGTTTAGTCTCCAGGGGTGCGTCAGGGGGGGGGAAGCCCAGGGCTGGGGGTTTCCCCTCTCCCCAGGTTTCACTTCTGTTCTAAACCCTTGGTCAGGTCCTTCTGCCCCCGACACTGATGACGCACTGGCAGGACTCACTCCCATTGGGTGATGCGATTCTGGGGAACCAATAATGTCGCAGTGGGCACTGGTTATAAAGTCCCCCGCAGCCCGCGGGGCTCAGACGCCCTCCGATCTAAATGGGGCTATGGCTTTTGTGCACGCTGCTCCTGCTGCTGGGGGTTTCCGCCCTGGCCCTGACCCAGACCCGGGGGGGTGAGTGCGGGGTCGGGGGGGAAAAGAGCTCTGCCGGGAGGGGGGGGGGCGGCACCGAGGAACCGGTCCCCCCCGTTGCCCCCTCGGACCCTCCCCCCCCTTCCCACCCGCGTCCGAGCCCCGCGCCCTGTTCCCCTCTGGCCACTACACTGCCCGGGGTCCGGGAAGGTCGTCTCACGCGCGCCCCCGCCCCCCAGGGTCACACCCCGCTGCGGTATTTTTTACACTGCTTTTGTCCCGGCCCCGGGCCCCGGGGACCCTGGGTTTATCTTGTCGGCCTACTTTGGGCGACACGCAGTTCTCGCGCTTTTGACAGTGACTCGGAGAATCCGAGAGATGAGCCCCGTGTGCCCTGGATGGAGCAAAGGTGGAGCCGGGGTTTGGGAGCGGAACACACGGAGAGTCCAAGGGACATGAAACAGGGGTTTTCCGGGGGGGAACCTTAGACCGCGCGCGCTACTACCCACCCAAGGGCCAAAAAGGTGGAACGGTCGAGGGTACACCCGGGACAAGGGAACCCCCCCCCCCGTCCCCCCAAAAGGACCGAGAGATAAATCGGGTCCCTGAAGGTTCACAGTTGGAAGTGGGGCGGGGCAAACAACGACGCTGACGCGGGTTCTCTCCCGGGGTTTTTCTTTTTAAATTTTTTTAATTTTTCGCCCGGAAAAGTGTCGGATTTGGGGGGTAAACCAGGCAAAAACCGGGACTACATGCGCGTGTTCCCGGGGGGGGGCGGGTGGGGGGGCTAAACTCCGCGGGCTTTACCCAGGGTTCCCCCCACAGTCCAGGGGAGTTTCTCGGGTTTGGAACCCGTCGGGGGAAGTCCCCTTTTCCGTGGTGAGCCGGTTCAAAAGGAAGTGGGGCCCCTGCGGCCGCTTCATCACCCTGAACAAGCCGAAAAGTGGGCCACCATAGCGGGCGATTTCCCGACGCAAATTTGGGGGAGGGCCGGTTCTCAGAGGAAAGATCCCCGGGGGGCCCGAAGAAAGGGGTCCCGCACCTGGGCAAGGGGAAAATCCTTGCCCCAACCTGGCAGGGGTGGGGCCCCTCCCCCCTTTCCTCTAAAAGGGGGGATCTAAAAACCTCAGGAGAAACTCAAAAAAAAGAAACAGACTCAAACTAGGGCCAGTTTTAGGGAAAAGGCCCCCAAATCCATTCCCCGGGCCCCTTCCCCTGGGTTTGCCTTTTTAAAACCCAAAAAGGGGGAAAAATTTTCCGCAGGTCAAGCACTTGCTTAGCCTGGTTCCCCGAAGGGGTTTATTTCCAATTCCCCCTTTCTTTCTCTTAAAAATTCCTCTTCTAGGGCTTTTTTTTAAGGAGAGAGCAGAACCCTTTTAGTTTTACCACCTTTAAAGACAAAACCCCACAGCCGATCCTTTTACCCTCTAGGGAGTGAACTACCTGTTTTACCCTTTTTTTAGTTTCCAAAAATAACCCCGAGATCCCCCCGGGTTGACTGGGGGCGCGCTTCCCCAGGGGGGGCCCCCGCTCCCCTTGGGGCCCCCAAATTGAAACTCCCATGGGTGTACCCTGGAAGGAATTAAATGTTGAATTTTTCTTTTTTTCCCCTTCTTCTTTTTTTATTTTTTACCTTCTTTTTTTTTACTTTTTTTTTTTTAAAAAAGGACATGATTGGGGTTCTATAGTTTTTTGGAAACCCGCCTTTGGGGGGGTAAACCTGTTTATTTTTTCCTTCCAGCCCCGTACTTAAAAATTTGATTTAAAAAGCATAAATCCGGCGGTCAAATAACCCCGAATTTTGAAAATTTAAAATTCCTTTTCCATTAAACAGAGTTTTTGTCTTTGGCTCAAAAATCTGTTTTTCCCTTAATCAAGCTTCAAGCCCCCCTCCCCCTTCCCCGAGTGAGGTGATCTTAAAAAAACTGTGCCCACTGTTAATGGTGCTCCCCCCGGGTCAAGTCCCGGAAAAGGTTTAACCTGACCTCGGGCCCCACAACTTGCGAGCTTTCCCATTTCAATTCACTTGGAATGTAGCGTCAATGGACCGTGTGTTCCCCCAAAGGGAAAAAAGCCACCCTTTGTATTTGTTGACCCTTCCAGCCCTAGGCTAATTCTATTCTGGGAAAACCCTTCCCCATCCAAACACCAATTCATGCAAAATCATTGCTATGAAATACTAGGGAAAAGGTTCCTTTGTAGAACCTAAACTGCCGGAAAAATGTTGTATTGTTTGGAAGCCTCGATTGTTTCAGAGAAAGGGCGTTAAATTCCCCCTATTTCCATTATAATATTGTACTCTAAAAATCTTTGAGTTCGTGGCCGGGGGTTTTTGGAAGGGGTCTCAACAGTTTAAGGATGTTGCTCACCGAATGAACCCAATTTTACTTTTTAAATTTCCCGCATGTCTCCTGTTGGGGGCACTGGGCATGATGGGAGGGAGGGGAAACAACATGGCTTGGGAAACCAGGCTCAGTTGAAATGACAGACATAGTTCCATATATCATGGTTTAAATGTCTTGTGTAGATTTCAGTTTGTCTTGTTATTGGGGGATTCTTGAATCTTCCACACAGATCCTCCAAGGCACATGTGCCCATCACCCAGATTGAATGGCCGATGTCACCCTGGGTGCTGGGCTGCATCCTGCTGACACACCCTGACTGGCAGTTGAATGGGGAGGAGCTGACCCAGGACATGGAGCTTGTGGACACCAGGCCTTCAGGGATGGAACCTTCCAGAAGTGGGCATCTGTGGTGGTGCCTCTTGGAAGGAGCAGAATTATACTTGCCATGTGTACCATGAGGGGCTGCCTGAGCCCCTCACCCTGAGATGGGTAAGGAGGGTGTGGGGGCAGAGCTGGGGCCAGGGAAAGTTGGAACTTTCTGCAGACACTGAGCTGGTCATAGCTGAGAGCTGGAATCATGACCTTCACCTTCATTTCCTGTACCTGTCCTTTCCAGAACCTACTCCATCCACTGACTCTAACATGGTGATCATACCTGTTGTTGTTTTCCTTGTTGTTGCCATCATTGGAGCTGTGGTGGTGTGATGAGAAGGAGAAACGCAGGTAGGAAAAGGCAGGGTCTGAGTTTTCTCTCAGCTTCCTTTAGAAGTCATTAATGGGAAACACATCCACACCCCGAATTGCTACTGTCTCCAACTGGGTCTGCTGTCAGTTCTGGGAACTTCCTAGTATCAAGATCTTCCTTGAACTCTCACAGCATTTCTTCTCACAGGTGGAAGAGGAGGGGACAATGCTCTGGCTCCAGGTTAGTGTGGGGACAGGATTGTCCTGGGGCCATTGGAGTGAAGCTGGAGCTGATGGGAGCTCTGGGGAATCCATAAATAGCTCCCCCAGAGAAACCTTCTGTAGGTCTCATTTGTACCTTGATATGAATACACATACATATTTCACATACATATACATATGTTTTGTTTTACCCGAGGCAGGGACAGCTCCCAGAGCTCTGATATACCTCTCCCAGATTGTAAAGATGATACTCTGATTGGGGAGGGGTAATGTAGACATGATTGAGTTTCAGGAACTTCCAGAATCCCCTGTGAGTGGTGGGTTGTTGGAATGTTGTCTTCACAGTGATGGTTCATGACTCTCATTCTTTAGCAGGAATACAGCTGCCTGGCGAGGACTGAGTGACAGACAGTGTGTTCAGGTCTCTCCTGTGACATCCAGAGCCCTCAGTTTTCTTTAGACAACAGTGTCTGATGATCCCTGCCAGCCTATTCCCTCAATGTAAAGAACTGTGAAGTCCAGTTCGCCCTTACACACCAGAATTCTACCCCCGCACTGCCTGTGTTCCCTTCCACAGTCAACCTTATTAGTCCAGCCAAACACTGGGGACATCTGCATCCTGTCATTAAGACTTAAGAAGTCATCTATTTGTCTATATAGCATCACTACAAGACAGTACATCTTTGTGGATCTGCAAGATATGCTCCAAAGGGGTGTGCTATTGCTTAGTGATTGTTATATATGCTTAATAATAATAGGAAAAGCATATTAATAGCAGGAATCTTTCCTAAAATAAGTCCCCCACAGCCTTGTTGGATAAGGACTCACTTGTCACAGATTATATAATAATCCAAGGCAAGCATTTCAGGATGATCTTCTTATTGTTAGCTTGTCCCATTATGGCTACTGACACTGGGAGACATCTGCATCCTGTCAGCTCCATGCTGCCCTGAGCTGCAGCTCCTCACTTCCACACTGAGAATAAGATTCTGAATGTGAACTTGATTGTTAACATCTTGACTTGAGGGTTGATTGCTTATTAATTTCATGGATTGAAAATAAATACTTAGAGTTTTTTTTTTTTTTTTTGAAGAAATAAATGGTAAATGGAGAACCTTCCAGACTAGAATCTGGGTCACTATGCCTTGTGTATCTGGTGGGACAGGATGAGGCTGTGGGAGCTGAGTGTGAACAGGGCTATGCCCAGGTGTGAAGAGAACTGCTGGCTGCACCCTGCTCTGCTGGCCTGAAAGGGTTAGCTGAAGATTCTAGGAGAGAGACAGGCCTGACCCTCCTGAAAGGGATGGGTGACCTGACTCTTGGCATGCCTTACAGTTATTTCTGTATTCCAGAGAATAAGTAAATACACCTTTGAAAAGGCTTTGAGGCTGAGAGGCCTTGAGGCTGAGATAATGTGTTCTTTAAATCATGGAGTGCTGCCAAGGTTGTGAGAATGTTTTACTTTGGAAGGTTCTCAGGAAGATAGTTTAGGTAGCACTGTTAGTTATTATTAATCCATACTAGACGTTATTGTATCAGTAAAGATGTTATTGTATCTTAAGAAAAGTGCTGAATCACACGCCTGGTATATACTGTAACACTGAAAGTAAAGGCTTTGCTACTTGCCACCAGAGCTTGTAGTCTGTCTGTTCACTAAGGCAATCTTTGTGAGCTGGTCTCTGTCACAAGTGGGCTCAGTGTGTTGTGATCTTTGATGGGGTCACTTCTAGGTTATGTCACCTCTGGGCTCTGCTCTCTCCATCACTATGAAGCACATGCTGAGAGTCTGTGATCACAAGAACACAGAGATGAGAGATGAACAGACAGATCACATCCTATACCTGAGACCCTGAGCCTGGTCCTGTTCCCAGGATTCTGTGTCTCCAGGGATGAAGATCAGAGACCCCAGTGGGAATCCTTCTATGTACTGGGTGCACAAGATAAGTCACACTACATTTCCTCCATCCATTTGCTTTAGCTACTAATGATGCTGTCTTGAAGCGCCTGGCTCTCCTGTAGTCATGCTACTGTCGTGGTTTCTGCTTCTTTTTCTTTCCAGCGCCTTTTCCAGGTTGTCAGCTGTCTGGTGTGATCTGTCTGTTCATCTCTCAGGAGCACATCTACAGCTGAGATTATTGGTTTAGATTTTCAAGACCTATTTTTAATAAGGGTTCTTAGATGACTAACCTCCTTTGTAGTCCACCCACACAGGAAGTAGTGGAAAAAAAGGTTATTAGGATAGGCGGAATAGACCTGTTTAGAAATGGTTTTTTGGAGCAAATCCAGTTTGTGTTGTCAGGATACAGCAGTTCAGTTCACAAGAATCAGCAAAGGCAGCTTGATCCAGAAGAAGCCGGAGGCTCAGCTGTTTGCTGTTTGGAAGTACTACTTTGGGGCAGTTTCAATCTCCAGTTGACAGGATACTGTCAGTCCAGGTCTGTAGTGTCAGGATAGCAAACATCAATCATCAGCTGGGACACAACCCAGCAGAAACAGCCAGGCCTCTACTTGGCATGAGTCAGCAAAGGTGACCAGAAGTTCTCTGCCATGAAGCGAAGAGAAGCAAAGATGAAGACACGAGACTGATGTAGCATTGCAAAGCCAGCTATGCAAGCCTGCAATCACTGTCCACTGCATCCTATTATACTCTCTCAAAGATCACGTGTCCTCACATGAGCCTTGCCTTCCAGGAGTCTTGCTTCAGCAAAAACTTAACATGAGTCTGTCTTAGCAAAACTCCACTTGAGTCTGTATCAGCTGACATATCCAGAAACTTCCACTTCACTCTGCCAATCAGCCCAAGTCTGCAGAAGCAGGAAGAAGCTGCCAGAACATCACCTGAAGATTTTTGTGGAATTTCTCTCTATGGAGTCACGATAAACAATGACCTATAAACAATGGTAAGGCTTACCAATACCATGCAGTCTCGTCTACTGTCTGCTGAGTTTTATTTATATTCCTTCTAAACATCACGTGTCCTTTCAAGTGTGTCTGCTTCAGCAAAACATCATTTGACATAACTGACTTTCTGAAGAAACCAGAAGTTTCCACTTCAAGAACAGCAATGTTTCTCTCTCCTGTAACTGGGGTACCGCCCCCTGAACCCTTTATACTCCTGGACTATCTTATCTTTTAGCAGCTTGTGTTCTGGAGTTAACTACCTGAAGTCTCTTCATCTCCGTTCCCAGCTCAGTGGACCTGTGGCTTGCAGCCCTGACTTGGGCATGATGGATGCAGAATTCAGCACAGTCTGTCTTAAAATCCTCTTCATAAGCCTGTTGTTGCTCTGCATTGTGGATGGCTCTGTATTGCAGGAGACCAAAGTCCTTCTCAGAGGCCTGTGGCCATTAAAATTACCTAATATTTATATACTAAAGACACCAGAGGCAGAAGCAGAGGCAACAACTGCCAGCTCAGCAAGGAAACTTTATTTTCTTAACCAATAGATGCCTATTACAAACCTGATTCTACAACTAAACTGTCAGCTCTTCAGAAATCTCTTTCTATCTGTGCCATTCTTCTGAGCTAGTCTGCATTTCTCTTGAGCTCCTCCAAACCCACGAGCGATTCTTAGCTCTCTTTCCTAGATTTCTGTTTTACCTGTGCCCTGCCAGCTGCTTCTGTGTTGTTCCTGCAAAGCCCAAAGAGGAAATCCCCATCACTTACCCAGAGCTCCATCCATAGAGGCTCTTCCAAGCTGAGAGAACACTCTGTCTAAGGTCCAGTTGCTTATAAAAGAAGTTTAGCTCCTCCCATACACCCTTGTCAGGCTGGGCCATGTCACTGTGATGAGATTTTTCTGTTCAGGGATTACTAGCTTTTTTTCACCCCCTTTCCCCTGGCATCAGGCCCATGGGTTAGCATGGGAAGTCCTTCCCAGATGCAGGTGGCTTTTGCTGAGCTGCCATTTCTGTGGGGTTGCTGGGGACTGCATGGGACTGAAGAGGTGTTGCCATTATGGACAGCTCTTGTGATGTTTCACCAAGGTGGCAGGCTGAAGCAGGACAGAAGGTGTCACCACCATGGACAGCTCCTGTGATGTTAGCAGGCTGAGGAGAGGTAGTGGAGCTAGCATTTTAACAGGATCCCCCGTTTTGAACAGCTCCTGTGGGACATTTTACTGAGGTGGCCTGTACACTGGAACAGGATGGAAGGGCCTGCCGCCACTTTGATGGATTTAGCCTTAGGTACTACAATAAACCAGGATAAACCCTTTCTCCCTAAGCTGTGTCTTGTCAGATATTAAGCCACAGTGATGGAAATGGAACTGTATTGGTTACTTTTCTGTTGCTGTGATAAAACATCATGTCCAAGGAAACTTATAGAAGGTTTATCTGGGGATTAGTGTCCCAAAGAGTTAAGAGTTCATCAACATCATGACAGCAAACATCAGGCATGGCAGCAGGAACAGCTGAGAGCTCACACCTCCAACCATGCCTCCCAGTGACATACTTCCTCCAGCAAGGCCACACCTCCTGAGCTTCCCCAAATAGCACCAACTGGGAGCTAAGTATTCAAATGATCAATAATATGGTGGTCACCTTATTCAAAGGACCACAGTAACTAATACAGATAGTGACAACCAAGCTCTCTCAGTGCAAATATGGGATCTTCCAGGTGTAGTGCCAGGGAAGTGTTAGCGATTTCCCAAAACCAGACAGGATTAGATCTGACATAATCACAGTAGGGACTTTTTATTTGAGCTAGCTCTGGCCAGCACACCGCATCATTCAGGACAGTTTTGGTGATGAGGAGCCCTGAATATCTTTTGGGGCAAGGCTTTATGGTAAGCAGCAAGTGGGGAATAATTGTGCACACATCTAATTGGGAAGTTACTAGGGCCTTAACATAATTGGCTGGTGCTGGGAGTCGTATCATATACTTAACTTCTGCTTCCCTCTGTGTTGGTGGTCATTAGACTGGGGATGCGTTTGTAACCTGGGGGTGCATCTTTGTTGGGGGAATAACCTGGAGACACAGGTCTTGTTGTGAGTAATAACCTGGAGACACTGTTCTTGTTGGGGGTTAGTCTAGAGACTGGAGCTAGGCTCAGTTTTTTGTGGGGAGGTAACTTGGAAACTACTGCTAAGTATCTACCTGTTAGTTTGCCTGAGTTCATGTTCTCTAAAATGGAGTCTGAATTTAAAAGGTTTGGCCACTCATAGGTGGCAGCTGGCTGACAAGGCCACAGGTGAGACCTGGGCAAGAAGGCTTGGTTCTCCAGAATCACCTAAGGCATGTTTGGGTAGACTGAGCACTGTGGGGACAGATTGGGAAGCTCCTTCTCTTGGACTCTGTGACCCTGAGGAACCCAGGGCTTCTCCTATTCAAACCTTCTCTGCAGGGTAGTTAGGTGGCTCAGGCCTGAGTGAGGCCTTGTGGCTGCAGACAAAAGAATCACAGAGAGCCAAGGCATAAAAATAAAGATGGTGTCACTTCCAAGTAAAATTATGGCGCTGGAGAGACTGTTCAAAGGTGAAGAATGCTTATTGCTGTTCCAGAGGACCTGGGTTCAGTTCCCAGCTCTCACCCACTTGTAACTCTAGTCTCAGAGGGGATAGGGCGCCATCTTCTGACTGCCTGGGGCACTCCATGCATGTAGTGCACAGACATACATGAAGGTAAAATACCAGTATACATAAAAATATTTTTTTAAAAGAATGAAAAAGAAATGGAAAGAAATAATATTTCTGTAAAGAAAGAGATCCCTGAATAGGATTGGGGGGTCACTACAGCACGTAGAAACACCTCCAAACCCTAGCGAAGGGCTCTAGGGTCCCCTGCACTAGATGTATACATGGTCTTAGGGATTCAGCAAGGGAAGAGAGAAATTGACACAACTCCCCCTACAGAGTGGTCCCTGATGCTACTGGTCTAAGAAGCCTGTGTTTTCCTTCATTTATGCTGTTTGTGTTGTTATGTCTTGCAGCTCAGGTTGGCCTTGAGTTCTCTTTTTTTTTTTTTTCTTAAATATTTTATGAGGTAATATTCTGTCTACATATGTGCCTGCCCATCAGAGGAGGGTGCTAGGATCTCATTATAGAAGATTGTGAGCCATCCCTTCATCTCAGAATTCAACTCAGGATCTATGGAAGAGCAGCGAATGGTTTCAATCTCTGAGTCATCTCTCCAGTCCCGATCTTGAATGCGAAGTGACAGTCGGGATCACACGTGTGGTGTGTGTGTTTCTCCCTCTCTCTCTCTCTCTCTCTCTCTCTCTCTCTCTCTCTCTCTCTCTCTCTGTGTGTGTGTGTGTGTGTGTGTGTGTGTGTGTGTGTGTGTGTCTGACTGTGATGTTGAGTAACAATTTGGGGGAGGAACCCGAGGTGTAATCTCACTCAGAAGTTGTTTCAGAGTGAAGATCATAAGGACCCGTGAAAACCGCAAAACAGAAGGTTTGCGGCTGAAGGGAAAATCCCTGGCTGCTTCAGTATGAAGAGGGCATAGAAGATGACAACTCCCTGCCTTCCTGAGCACTCAAAGCTCACAGCTGCTTAGGTGATCAGGAACTGGACCGGCTCCTACTCCTGTGTCCTGCTGCCCCCTGGCGGCCCTAAGCGGCATTGCAGCTCCCAAAAGTCTTGGGGATGGACTGTGTCAAGTGTCTCTCCAGACTGCAGACTGCAGAGTCCAGGAACTAACTGCTGGCCGGCTTCATGAGCCCACGAAGCTGTCCGGGTCACACTGAAGAAGGGCCACACTAAGGAACCAGATATCCCCTGCACAGCTCCCCACATCAGAGCATTAGTTTCTTTGTCTTTTGTGGTTGCTGTTGCCCGGGATTTATCCCAGAGTTTCCTACCTGTAGACCGTGTCTTAACTACACACTAGCAGAGTTTGATGTGACCCATTCAAAGAAAGGGTCCCGGGTTTCTTTGGGAATACCTTTAATCCCAGCCCTCAGGAGGGCAGACTCTGCATTCTTTAACCATATAGCAAGTTCCAGAACACCCAGTCCTAAAGACTGTGATCTCAGGACTGATACCTAGAAGGGGATGGTGGAGTAGGTGGGAAAATTGTAACAAGTGAGAAAGGGCCGGGCAGTGGTGGCACACTCCTTTAATCACAGCACTTGGGAGGCAGAGGCAGGTGAGTTTCTGAGTTCAAGGCCAGCCTGCTACAGAGTGAGTTCCAGGACAGCCAGGACTACACAGAAAGACCCTGTCTCGAAAAACAAAAAACAAAACAAAAACAAATGAGAAAGGAGCATGGATCACCAGGGCCAGGTCTGGGTGAGCTTAGGCCCCCAGCCTAGTACAGCCAAGGCCCTGGGAAGTGAATGGGATAAAGGAAATAACCTCAAATTACTTTATTTTCCTTGACAGCATCTTACAGCTGAAATTTTCCCTCATGTAGATGGGACCTAGGGACAGCTTCCTGCCTCTGAGCTGTATCCCAGTGGATACTTTACTTTAAGACGTGGTCCAGGCTGCCCTTGAACTTATTCTGTAACTGAAGCAGGCTTTCCATCCAGTGTTGGGAGCAACCTTGCTTATACATTAAAGGCCTAAGTCAGCCATAGGCCTAGGTCAGCCATACATGTCTACTGACACAAAGTCTTGGTCTCTGTGCAAAAGCACTAACCCTAGAGCAGATAGCTATAGATCTTGTAGACAGGTAGCCCTGGTGGGAAAGTACTAGTCTAGATAAGAACAAATAATAATAGATCTTATGGACAGATAACTCTGGTGGGAAAGGACTAACTTAGATAAGAATAAGTGACCAATAGATCTTATGAACAGGATCATAGTGACCTGTTCTGCCCTGCTTCTTCTTTGAACTTTTCAACCAGCCAATATCCTGTTCTGGAAGACATCTGTACTCCCCCTGGGAACACCTGTGCTCCCCAGAAACAAAGAAGAACCTGCATCATCCCCCTCCCCACATCCTACTTCTATGTGTATATAATCCCCCTGTGAAAAAATTAAAATTACAGTTTGATCAGACTCTACACAAGTGATCATTCTTTGCGTATCCCTGTCCTCCAGCACTCTCTTCCAGGTCCTCTGGAACCCAGTTCAACATCCCGTGGGACTGGGGCAATCCAGTGCCTCGGGCTTCCAATTAGCCATGATTACAGGTCTACAAACTAGTCTAGGTTTTGTTTAAACCCGGGTCAAGGTTGCCAGGCTATGATGACACACACCTTTAGTCCCAACACTTGGGAGGCAGAGGCAGGATCTCTGAGGTTGAGACTAGCCTGGTCTACAGACTGAGTTCCAGGACAGTCAGAGCTACACAGAGAAACCCTGTCTCAAAAACCAAACAATTTGGTCAAGGATGTTCCTTCACTCTAGAACCTGTAGATCATGACCCCTTTAGAGGTCAAGAAACCCTTTCAGAGGGGTTGCTTAAGACCATCAGAAAACACAGATATTAACATTACTATTCTTAAGAGGAGCAAAATTATAGTATAAAGTAACAATGATTGGGGTCACCATGAGGAACTGTATTAAAGGGTCACAGTATTAGGAAGGTTGAGAACCACTGCTCTGGAGTCTGCAAACTTGTACAGAGGAGTGGCAGCCAGCAGCAGGCAGGGGGAAGGGTCTGGATCACATGTAAAGGACAAGATCTGTTTTGGAGCCAGGTCCACCCCTGCCTCAATGCATGGGTGCAGGTGTTATAGGCCCTCCACCCTCAGAGGAGCTGTCACAGCCACTTAGAGGCTGACACAGACAATCTCAGAGTCTGTGTGGATTTTTCCCATGGTAGCCCTCAGGACAGTGCACAAAGCTGTCACATTCCCAGGCCTTGCAGCATGTGCCACCCTCCTGGAGAGCTACAGTCCCCTCCTGAGCAACTATGTCACTCCTGGGCCAGAAGCAGCAACAGATCTCGGGCTACTACCCCACCCCCTTCCTGATGCCCACCAGGAACTGACTAGGCCTACAATAAAGAAATGCTGGAGAATTCAAAGTCCTAGAGACAAAGGAGAGGACACGGTCCCAGCACAGTAAGTACTTATTATTGCCACAGACAGAGTGAGCCCTGCCAGGAGATGATGCCACTGTTCCAGAGGAGCCCACAGATCAGCTACAGGGTGGACTGCACTCATCTGCCCTAAGAGCTGAGGTCAGTTAGGGACTGGGGCGGTGAGAGCTCACCGGCTGAGAATGAGCAGAGGAGCTGACTGGGAAATGAAGGTCACCTCAGAAGCCCAGGGAGTGGCCTTGGGCACACTCTGTTGAGGCAGAGGCCTGGCAATGGAGGCTGAGAGATGGAGTGAGGTGTGTGGAAGCTTTGGAAACAACATGAACAGGAAAGGTGGTCCCAGGTTACAATGTGTAACCTACAGAGTCCATGGGAGCTTAGGGCCCGGTGGGTCTGAATCAGAAGTTAGGCTTGTGTTTCTTCAGCTCCATCATGAGGTGATGGATGTTGATGAGCTCGGCCCTGGCAGGGAGCGCGCGGAGCTGGGGCTGGGACAGCACCCGGTGGAAGCGGTGGTACAGCTGGATCAGCTGGGTCAGCGCCCCCTTCACAGAGGGGACTCGGGGTCAGACTCATGGTGACTGGACCTGTCAGAGCTTCACCAGAGTCTCAGGCACAGTGCTTGTTGGCCTTCAGGGCTTTCCTGTGATGCAGACCCCAGAGGAAAGTGCAAGGAAACACAACCATGGGACACAGGCAAAGGGTTGGGAGTGGCCGGTCACCTGGATGATGCTGGTTCCATTTCGAAAGTTGGTAAAACTCTGCATTACATCCTGACTCAGGGACTCCACAGACGCCTTCCAGGAACTACCAAAGCCACGGATCAGCTGAGTGACTCAGATTGATCGCCAGAGGAAAGGGTGTGTAAGACAGCAACCAAGGCTGGTGACTGTCCACCCAACACAGAACAACCTGGGCTGGTGCCCTGCAAGGCCTGCCCAGGGCACAGCCGTGCTCACTCACCATCAAGCCTGGATTTCCTGGTGTTCTTCCAGTCAAGTCTTCCCTGCTGGGCTCCCTCCTGACACTATGACCAGCACACCACTGCTGTCCCTAACTCCTGCTGCCTACAGCTCCATGACAACACCGCATACCTTCCTCCCCTCGGAGCTGCTCAGCCTTCCCACACTCAATCAAGGCTTCAGCCTCCTTCACGAATGCCACCAGACCCCCAAAGGCGGGAGACAGCAACTCTTCAATGAACTCCTGGAGAGAAGTGCAAGGCCACTCAGGGTCAGACTCTGGGGAACAAAGGACCCCTACTCTGGACAGTGATGACTAATGACATGCCATACAGCAGCATCTGTGAGCCTTCCACCTTAGGTGGTGATGTCACAAGGTGCAGGCGACATCCCCAAGGATTTCCTTTCAGAACTAAGAACCAATAAGCTGGCTCATCAGGGGACAGTGCTTGCCACAGGTCCCCAGAACACAGGGTGGAAGAAGGAAAAAGGAGCCCACTCCTAGAAGTTGTGATTTCTGACCTCCATGTACTTCAGATGTGCCTGTGTGAGCCTGCATGCACACACACAAACGGTTTCCTGCAAAGCAGAAGTGCTTGTTTTGGTGTGTGCATGCACACACATACACACAGGTAGTGCACGCACATGTACACTCACATAGCTATAGTTTTGTTTTGCTTCTAAGCTATCAGTACCATGGAAAAGTTAAATGAAACAGACTAGCAATGAGGCAGTGGGTTGTAATCATGACTGCACACGGAGGTCAGTCCAACATCATTGCAGTCTTCCTACCACACACAGACCCTACCTGTGTCCGAGCCTTCAGCAGCTGCTTGAAACTCTCCACCTCTTTGCTGTTGTCAGCAGCCCGCTCCTGAGGAAGACTGGACGAGTCAGGAGCTTGGGACCCCTTTACTGTCTCCAGCACTTCCCCTTCATTCCACACTGCAGACACTGCCAGGACCCAGGGGTAAAGCCCTGAGCTCCTGTGGAGCTTACAAGCTGTAGGGACTCCCCGTGGGAGGAGCAGCATTACCATCAGCACGCCCAGCATCATGTCATAGTTGTTGATCAGAAACACAAGCTGCTCCTTCCTGGAAGAGAACTCTGCAGCCACTCTGAGGACAAAATTCTCCACCTCCACCTGCAAAAGCCAAACAAACGCAGCAGGTTAAAAGCTAGGTGACAGGGCACCTCCCCCTGCTGGCAAGGCTGTCCTGCCCAGTCCCACCTGTAGCTGTCCCAGAGTGTTGTTCGAGTAGCTGTAGGCAAACAGATGTACATTTCTTTGGGGACAAGGCACTGGCCAGGGAGACCAGCTCCTTCCCTGTTCACAGGCATCCGAGCGCCCTGACTCGCTCACTAACCACACTTCTGTAAGTTCCCAGAGCAGAAGCCAGGGCTGACTTGGGATGGGAGCTCCAGGGCCAGGGCTTGGAGAACACTCATTCTCCAGGAGTTGCTGTCTGTCTGTGGAAAGGCACGGAAGTCAGAAGCTCACCAGCGTCATGGAGAGCGTGCAGCCCATGACAGCGTGGAACAGGTCATGTGCAGCTGGGCCAAACACGACGAAAAATTCACAGATGAAAAGATATTCACGGCAAGAATAGTCGAGGAGGGCATACTGCTGTCTGCGGCAGAGCGCTTCAAAGGGATACCACCGAGACAGAGAGACACGGGTGGGTCTCGCACTGACCCCTGGATATGGAGACTCAGCAGAGCTTAGTAATGAGAGCTCAGAAGACCACACACCCAACCTCCAGGAAGGGAGGAACACCCTCAACAGGCACTGAAGAGGGGGCACAGGTCACAGAGAAGCCCTGCCCACTAGCTGCTGCCGCCCCCACACCCACTTCAGCTGTTGCCTCCCGACAGCCACGCCCCCAGCCTCTGCAAGCCTCTAAGTTCATGGCTCCTAACCTCCCGCATCACAGCAGGCCAGGGACCCCCAAACTAACACTTAGGGAACTGATCCCTGGCCACAGAGGGGTAGCCTCGACAAACCCCCTGCTCTCCACGCTGGGCAGTATGGGCCACCAGGATAGGGGCCTCGAGCTGGGCCGGTGAGATGACAGCACCACGGGTGCCCAGGGTAAAGATGGTGTTCCTGCTTTGGAGGGACAGCTTCGAGAAGAATCATGAACAGTATTGGAGTCAGGGAAAACAATTTGACTAACCACACCAGGCCCAACAAGCCAAGGCCTGAGGATCCCAGGAAGCTAAATATGGCCCGGACAGCTCTTTCCAGACCTGAACCTTGCTTCTCATGACACCCGTAATGGGCGTCAAGGTTTTATAAACCCTCTGAAATAAATATGAAAAATTGTAAGAATGGCGTGTGCTTCTTGGAGAGGACGCTGTCACTTTCATGTTCTCAAAGGTCAAGAACCACAGAATGGGTGAGAAACACAGCTGTGGGCTGGAGAGTTGGCTCAGTGGTTAAGAGCACTGACTCCTCTTCCAGAGGTCCTAGGTTCAATTCCCAGCAACCACATGGTGGCTCACAACCATCTGTAATGGGATCCAATGCCCTCTTCTAGTGTGTCTGAAGACAGATACATTTTAGAGAAGAGGAGAGAAGAGGAGAGAAGAGGAGAGAAGAGGAGAGAAGAGGAGAGAAGAGGAGAGAAGAGGAGAGAAGAGGAGAGAAGAGGAGAGAAGAGGAGAGAAGAGGAGAGAAGAGGAGAGAAGAGGAGAGAAAAGAAGAGAAAAGAAGAGAAAAGAAACACAGCCCTGCAGGCTGGACATCCCACCATGAGCCTGGCATGTGAGGCTCCCCTCTCCAGGATATCTTTCTTTGCTGTGTCTTCTACACCCATTAGATTGTCTTTCTCAGCAACTTCCTCATACTAGAGAAAATAACAGAGAGCTGAACCATCACTCTCCACCAGCAGGAGGTGAGTAGATGGGGAGCTCCGCCCTCCCCCTGCTCTTCCTCCTCCTCCTCCTGCTCCTCCTCCTCTTCTTTCTCTCTGGCCCGGCTCACCTGCACTTTCATGAGCCGCCCCACTTAAGAGCAGTAATATGACAGGTAGATCTTGTTCAGTGTCTCTAAATACTCATCCCGGATCTCCTTGGCTGTAGCACGCTCATTGTCCAGCAGGAACTGATAGAAAAACCTGGAAGGACCAGGGCATCCAGAAGCCTCCTGCTATTCCTCTGCCCCACAAGTTACAGTCCTTTCCCTGGTGAATCAGGAATTGGACTTTCTGAGAGACAGTGTCTTCTGCAATTCAGGGCTGAAGTGAGAGGGAGGATCCACACAACCTGTGAACCAGTGAGTGCTGCACTGGGGTCCACAGCACACTCCAGGAATTCTGTGATAATTTGACTCCCCAGAGGCAGGGTCTGGGAGTCATTTTCTCTGACTGAGTGTCAGAAGTTCACGACATTTCTGCTACACACTTTTTGATGGCTGTTCACTTGGACTGACAGTTAATCCTGGTCAGCAAGATGACCACAGTGGTTGAGTCTCAGTGGTGTCAGCCTAGGCATATGGTCCTAATTTCTGATTTTGATATGAACTCAAACACATATATAAATTATAAATTTTCCATTCAATCTTCCATTCTTTGACTACGTATTTCATGCTATAGAATATCACATGAGGTCGATCATGTTGACCCACTGGCTTGTATGGATTCTCTGTTAGCTTCTGAGTCCCCCAGGAAAATGTGCAGTTCTGTGCTAAGGGGACCAGCTCTGCCTTCATGTCACTAGTGCAATGTCAGTTGAAGTGTCAAATAGACACATAGTTCAGTGTCATCATTGAATTAATTGAATCTTGTGTAGATTTCAGTTTGTCTTGTTAATTGTATGATTTTTTAAATCTTCTACACAGTTCCTCCAACAGCACATGTGACCCATCACTCCAGATCTGAAGGTGATGTCACCCTGAGGCTTCTATCCTGCTGGGCCCTGTGCTTCTACCCTGCTGACATCACCCTGACCTGGCAGTTGAATGGGGAGGACCTGACCCAGGACATGGAGCTTGCAGAGACCAGACCTTCAGGGGATGGAACCTTCCAGAAGTGGGCATCTGTGGTGGTGCCTCTTGGGAAGGAGCAGAATTACACATGCCATGTGTACCATGAGGGGCTGCCTGAGCCCCTCACCCTGAGATGG
This sequence comes from Mastomys natalensis, assembly GCA_021653895.1. Taxonomy (NCBI): domain Eukaryota; kingdom Metazoa; phylum Chordata; class Mammalia; order Rodentia; family Muridae; genus Mastomys; species Mastomys natalensis. The sequence continues at coordinate 56,841 of JAJTUV010003189.1, forward strand.
GGTAAGGAGGGTGTGGGTGCAGAGCTGGGGTCAGGGAAAACTGGAGCCTTCTGCAGACCCTGAGCTGGTCAGGGTGAGAACTGGGGTCATGACCCTCACTTATATTTCCTGTACCTGTCCTTTCCAGAGCCTCTTCCATCCACTGACTCTAACATGGTGATCATTGCTGTTCTGGTTGTCGTTGGATCTGTGGCCATCATTGGAGCTGTGGTGGCTTTTGTGATGAAGTGGAGGAGAAATACAGGTAGGAAAGGGCAGGTTTTGAGTTTTCTCTCAGCTTCCTATAGAAGTGTGCTCTGCTCATTAATGGAAAACACAGCCACACCCCACATTGTTACTGTCTCCAACTGAGTCTGCTGTCAGTTCTAGGAACTTCCTAGTGTCACGATCTTCCTTGAACTCTGACAGCTTTTCTTCTCACAGGTGGAAGAGGAGAAAACTATGCTCAGGCCCCAGGTTAGTTTGGGGGACGGGATTGTCCCAGGGCCATTGGAGTGAAGCTGGGGATATTGGGAGCTTTGGGAATCCATAATAGCTCCTCCAGAGAAATCTTCTTTGGGCCTGAGTTGTACCTTGATATGAATACATTATACATATACATATGCATATACATTTGTTTTGTTTTACCCTAGGCAGGGACAGCTCCCAGAGTTCTGATATGTCTCTCCCAGATTGTAAAGATGATATTCTGATTGTGGAGGGGCAATGTGGACATGATTGGGTTTCAGGAACTTCTTGAATCTCCTGTGAGTCATGGGTTGTTGGAATGTTGTCTTTACAGTGATGGTTCATGATCTCATTCTCTAGCATGAAGACAGCAGCCTGGAGTCGACTGAGTGAAAGCCAGTGTGTTCAGGTCTCTCCTGTGACATCCAGAGCCCTCCGTTTTCTTTAGACAACAGTGTCTGATATTCCCTGTGAGTCTATTGACTCAGTGTGAATAATTGTGGAGCCCAGTCTTGTGGGAAAAATCACGAGTGGTGGCGGCTCCTGAACTGCGTGGCAGTGACCCATGGGAGTGGGGTGGCATGGTGGATTCATGGACGCTTTCCACACAGGTGGGTCCCACATACAGGAGAAAGTCTGAAGTTTCAAAGGCTGGAAGCTTTGGTGGCGGCAGGCCCCAGAAGACACTGGAGTCTGTGGATTTAAGAAGTTTATTGTTCATGGCGTGGTAGTTGGATCTGGATGTGCGCCCCCCCCCAAGTCAGGGGAGTTCGCTTAAATAGGGGAGGGGGAAGAGGGGCTGGGAAAAGGAATGAATTAATTAGCTACACGCCCCCCCTTAGGTAACTCATGAATATGGAACTCTCTGTTAACAGGCCCTCTACCTGGATGGCGATGCAAACCTCTCTGGGAGAAGCTACTCTGAGTAGATGAACTGTGGACTGGATTTGGACAGTAACCAAGTGCTTTAAGTGTGGCTTCATGGGACAGTCCTAGGAGCATGCAAGACAATGCAGAGGGTGATTTGAACTGAGAGGGGGAACAAGGTGAAGTAGTGTCAGAGGGGAGTGAATATTAGAAGCACATGGAAAATTTGGTGATTTGTCTTGTTTTGTTTTGTTTTGTTTGTCTTGTTTTTTTTTTTTGGCAAAAAAAAAAAATGTGGCTGTATTTTCTCCTGTCTGAAAAATCTGCCAGAAACTAACAAATTCAAGAGTTTTGGGTTCTTGGCATTGCCAGAGAAGATTTGAAGACAGCCTAGTACTGAGTCTGTCCTGTGGTTATTAGGGGTTAGTCTTATACAGATCTATAATGAAAACGAACAGCTAACCAAGAAAAGACACATGTACAATTTGAGAGGAGAAGAAGCACAGTGAAATGTAATGGAGCTAAGTCCACTACTCAAGGAGATAAATTTTAATAAAAATCTCTGGTGGTAAACAGAGCACAGGGACTGCATACTCCACAACAAGGCCACAACCAGCTCAGATTCCAACTTGTGTAAAGGAATTAAAGTTTAAGCACTGAAGGAAACTATCAAAAACAGCAGGCTGTTGAAAAGGTATTTGTACCAGGGTGAAGTTCCAGCTCCAGCAAGCAGCAGAACTCGGCAGCTTCAGCCGCATGGTTCTGGTGTCTTTAGAGTCAAAAACACAGGAAAGAGATCATGGAATTCTCTGTGACTAAGAACTGCCACTGAGGTCAGACATAAGGCAGGAGTGTCCATGCATGGAGGCCCAGAGAGACCTCTGTGTGTAGCTATGAAAGTGAAGCCTGGATTTCACTGGAGACCTCAAATGTCGGGGATGCCACAGTCATGGTCATGGGACCCCTCTCAAAGACAGTGCTAAGAGGGAGAGGAACCAGCCCGAGAGAGAGAAGTGTGTTGCAGTCAACAAGAGCTGACAGGAGCCGGAGATCTGAAGAGTGCTTTGACGTCAGACATGGAGATCCAGAGTTTGGAGTTTGCCCAGCTTGTTTCTGGTTTTGCTTTGGTTCAGTATTTTCCCACTATGGTCCCTTTCCTTGATTTTGGAACGGTGATGTACATCCTGTGCCAGAGTGTGGGGAAGAATGTGATCTATCTGCGTTTTTATTTTCATTTTACAAGTGGTTTACAGATTAGAAATTACATGGGTCTCAGAAGAGACTTAGAACTTTGAAGTTTATAATGTATTGAGATTGTTATATACTATTAGACTATGGGGACTTTTAAGGTTGGGCTGAATGCATTTTTGCCTTAAAATATTGCTACAAGACTAAGGGACCTGGAAATGGAATGTTGTGGTCTGAATACAAATGCCGCCTATAGGCTCATATATTGAAATCTTTGATCATCAAAAAGCACCACTTGACAAGAGTGTAGGTGGTGTGGCCTTGTTTGAGGACATGAATCAAAGGGTAGGCTTTGCTTTTCCAAGTGCCAAGCCCCTCCCCCCCTCTCTTGCCTGAGGATCCATACGTAGAACTCTCAGCTCCTTCCCCAGCCCCATGGCTGCCTGTGTGCAGTCATGCTTCCTGCCATAAAGAGAATGGACTGACCTTTGACACTATAGGCAAGCTCCAATTGAATGTTTTCTTTTATAAGGTTTGCTGTGTTCATGAGGCCTCTTTACACCAATAAACTCTGACTAAGACATTTCCTTATGTATTTCATGCATAGAAACACCAGGATTGATTAGCCACAACCAAACTTCCATGTAAGTCAAGACACTATAAGATTCACTTTGCCTATGAGACCATTGCCATGTAGGGTAGTCCACTCTGGACATTACGTTGTCTTTGCTTCCCATTATGATAGTTACAATCTTCCTGCATTTAACAATTCGGTGCTGCTATCTGGCCCCTGTTAACAATTAAACCCTTTGCATGTAATTCATCCAATTCCGCAGCAGCATCTCCAACCCTAAGGTCTGCCATAAGGAAAAAGAACAACAAATAGCTCTTCAAATGTGCTGGTGCCCCCTCAGTATTTTGTGTCTTATAGAATCAGTGAAGGTCATGTCTTCTGTGCAGTCCTATGGCAAAGAATTAGGTTTTACACAGCATAACCACTCTACCATTGCAATTCCCCCTGAGCTGTAAAATCCCTTCATCAACATGAAGCCAAGAAATATTAGGCGTCTTCAACTCCTTTTCAGTGGATCATAATTTGATAAATGCTTCAGCCTAAGATTGAAACACAGTCCTGACAGCTTTTTTTTTTTTTTGGTTTTTTTGAGACAGGGTTTCTCTGTGTAGCCCTGGCTGTCCTGGAACTCACTCTGTAGACCAGGCTGGCCTCTAACTCAGAAATCTGCCTGCCTCTGCCTCCCACAAGTTACAGTGCTCCCCCTAGTGAAAAGAAATGAGACTTTCTGAGAGACAGGGTCTTCTGCAATCCAGGGCTGGAGTGAGAAGGAAGATCCACATGCCCTGTGAGTCCACTGTGTTCCAGTGAGTGCTGCACTGGGGTCCACAGCACACTCCAGGGATCCTGTGTAACATACCTGTACCTTATCCCCCAGAGGCAAGGTCTGGGAGTCATTTTCTCTGGCTGAGTGTCAGAGGTTCACCACATTTTTGCTACACACTGTGTGATGGCTGTTCACTTGGACTGTCAGTTATGCTGGTCAGCAAGATGACCACAGTGGTTGGATCTCAGTGGTGGCATACTTCCAGTAGCATATGGCCCTAATTTCTAATTTTGATATGAACTCAAACACATATATAAATTATATATTTTCCATTCCATCTTCCATTTTTGATGACCTGTCTCTTGCAATAAAACATTACATAAGGAAGACCATGGTGACCCAGTGGCTCATGTGGATTCCTTCTTAGCTTCTGAGACCCCCAGGAAAATGTGCAGTTCTGTGCTGAGGGGACCAGCTCTATCTGGAGATCATTATTGTGATAACAGTTGAAGTATCAGACACATAGTTCAGTGTCATCATTGATTTAACTGTGTCTTGTGTAGAATGCAGTTTGCCTTGTTAATTGTGGGATTTCTTGAATCTTCCACACAGATCCCCCAAAGGCACATGTGGCCCATCACTCCAGATCTGAAGGTGATGTCACCCTGAGGTGCTGGGCCCTGGGCTTATACCCTGCTGACATCACCCTGACCTGGCAGTTGGATGGGGAGGAGCTGACCCAGGACATGGAGCTTGTAGAGACCAGGCCTGCAGGGGATGGAACTTTCCAGAAGTGGGCATCTGTGGTGGTGCCTCTTGGGAAGGAGCAGAATTATACTTGCCATGTGTACCATGAGGGGCTGCCTGAACCCCTCACCCTGAGATGGGGTAAGGAGGGTGTGGGTGCAGAGCTGGGGTCAGGGAAAGCTGGAGCCTTCTGCAGACCCTGAGCTGGTCAGGGCTGAGAGCTGGGGTCATGACCCTCACTTTGACTTCCTGTCCCTGTCCTTCTCAGAGCCTCTTCCATCCACTGACTCCAACATGGTGATCATTGCTGTTCTGGTTGTCATTGGAGCTCTGATCATCATTGGAGCTGTGGTGGCTTCTGTGATGAACAGAAAAGAAATACAGGTAGGAAAGGGCAGGGTCTGTGTTTTCTCTCAGCCTCCTTTAGAAGTGTGCTCTGCTCATTAATGGGAAACACATCCACACACCACACTGTCTCCAACTGGGTCTGCTGTCAGTTCTGGAAACTTCCTAGTGTCAAGATCTTCCTTGAACTCTCACAGCTTTTCTTCTCACAGGTGAAAGAGGAGGAGACTATGCTCCAGCTCAAGGTTAGTGTGTGGGACAGGATTACTCTGGGGCCATTGGAGTGAAGCTGGGATGATGGGAGTGTGGGACTGCATAAGGGTATCCTGGTTCTTGGCTGGGCATGGGCCTAGAACCCCGAGACTCCAAGGGAGAAACGGCAGGAGTTCGGCCACGGCCCCAGAACTCAGAGTCCTGAAAAGCAGTCCAGTCTCCATGGACCTACATTGTTCAGTCACGAAGGTCATTACAGCCCCTCCCAAAGTGCACAGGGTGTAGCTACAGGCCTCAGGCCCTAGAGATTTACATACTAATGAAGGTCAGAGGGTGGAGCCAATTAACCATTCCTCCCCAGAACCTCCCAGTTTCTCCCTCCCTACTTAACCCAGGCCTGCCCTGAGTTTGGGGGGGGGGGGGTACTTCCAGATCCATCTACCATCCGTCATGTCAATAAACCCTTTTGGAACCAAGGACTTCCTCGTATCATTGGGGCCTGCCAGGCCTGCCGCCGCAGCCAAAGCCTCCAGCTCCTGGAACCCGGGACCTTCCTCTGGTATGTGACACAGGCTGCCTGGAAGCCTCCAGGCAGCCTCCGCCTCGCAGGTCCTGGGCCTCTGCCACCTGGGCCCGGGGCCTGGGGCCTGCTGCCGCGTGGGTCCGGGACTCTGCCGCTGCCCGCCAGATTTTGTCCTACATAATGGCGCGACCAACATGGGGCTCCGAACAGCCACGCAACTACAGACCTCTCAGACAACCACCAGGACCCACATCTTCAAGACCAGGCCGCCAAGTCTGCTAAGCAAGTACTCTTACCAAATCTCTTCCTCGGGGTGCTGCCAGGGCCTCTTTCTTCCCTCCCCTTCTTGTTTCTCTCGGCTGTGGGTAGGCCGGCGTGCGCCCACATGCCCGTCTCAGTCCTTCCGAGGCCTCAGAGCCCAAGGCTTGAGACCAGTCGATCCCTAGCCGCCTGCGGGCTAAAGGATCCCCAATTCCCCCTCTTTTCTCTTGGCTGTGGGTAGGCCGGCGTGCGCCCACATGCCCCCAAGTCCTTCCGAGGCCTCTCAGTGGTTTGAGAGCCCAGGGCTTAAGACCAGTCCCCTAGCCGAATCCAGGCAAAGGGACCCCCAAATCCAAGAGCTCTGCACCCCCGTGGAACCAGACTGAGTTTGTTCCCCGTCCAAGTACGAGCCTGGCCGTGTCTACTTGGTGCGATGTGAGACAAACACAGCCAGACCTTCTGCGGCTCTCCTTTTCCCTGGTGTTGCATGAAATAAACTCAGCCAAGATCCTGTGAGCTCCTGCCATGCTGAACTACCATCCCAGCCTACTGTGTCATGGCAGACACATGGACCCACAACGCGACAGAGACTCATGCCCGTGACTGCCCATGCGCGGGCCTACATCATTCCCTACAGGTGGTAGAGAATGTGGGCAAAGCCAGCTCCAAGAGTACCCCCCGCTGGTGCCTGCCAAGAACCTCTCCACGGAACCGTGAGTAACTCCAGCCTAGTTCACAAGACTAGGCAGGTCTCTCACTGTCCCCCCCTCCTCTCTCTCTCTCTCTCTCTCTCTCTCTCTCTCTCTCTCTCTCTCTCTCTCTCTCTCTACCTCCCTTCCCTCCACGTGTTCTCCAGCTCATGGGCAAGATGGCGGTGACTCCCTAGCCTCCACTCTGCCCATCCCCCAGCTCCACAGAGGGGGCTCCTTCACAGCTAACTGCTGTCTTTAAGGCCATAGTGCCTGCTGCGATCTTCGTTCTAAGACTCTTTTCCTTGAGCGAGAGACTCCTTGAGGCTGAGACTGTCCTATTCCTCTTAAAAAGCTCTGACTTCAGTCTTTAACACACTGCCTGCTAGCATAGGTTTCTCTCTTCCCACGTGATCTCCAGCTCAACAAGATGGCAGCAACACTCTAATCTCTGCTCTCTGCCCCTCCCCCAGGGGTCAGCCTTTCATGAACCCCAGTGATTTTCCCTCAGGGGGTCAGTCTTTCACAGGCTGCCTGCTAGCCTAACATAGACTTCCCCCACTCCTCCGTCATTTGCGGCCAGTTCTGGCTGCCTGAAGCAACAGGGCTGGTACCCTGGTTGCCCCCTTCCCCCTTCACCTCCTAGGTCATTTGCGGCCAGCTACAGCCCAGCTGGTTTGCCTGAAGTCCCTTTACCCCTGTGTTCCTCTCAGTTTCTTTCTTGCAGCTAAAACTCCAGGCTGAGCCTGGAGAAACTGCGCGCCAACTTCCAGCTTCTCCCAGGAGCTGCCAGCTACACGACAGCTTCCACGTGTCTCTCTCCCATAACTCAGTCTCTCACACAGAACCTCACTCTTTCTGACTCCTATCAAGCTTCTAAGTTTTTCTTCAAGGTTGGCCTTTTACTTCTAAGAAAAACAAATGGGGAATACCCTGGCCTCTCTGCTAGAGCACCCAGCCGCCACATGGCAGAGCAGGCCCCTCCCCCCACTGCTTCTAAACTCGCCATTAATGCCTTTTCTTTCCAACAGGAAGACCTAAAACAACAGTGTCTGTGCTTTTCAACCCAAAAATTTTTCGCTTTTTCTTGTGCCTTCTAAGACAAATTTCCTCAAACACCTTTGTCTTTCCAGGATCTTAAAGACAGACTTTGATGTGCTTGTTCCCAAGTGACTTAATGCTTAATACTCAGCCTTTGCAGAAATCCCCATGCCGGGGTGCTGCTTTCCTGTTTTGATTATCCTATAGGTGCTCCCACAAGTCCAGTGGAGATGCCATCTTCTGGAACCTGCCTGAGATGCTAAGCTGCCTTCTCCTCAGCCATCTGGTCAGACTGCAGACTCCAGAGACATGCTGAGATCCAGACACAAAGCCACCTCCTGGAACCTGCCTAGGAGGCCAAGCTGTCGTCTTCCAGCTACACTGCTTAACTGAAGATTCCAAAGCTAAATCCTACAGAAGACAGATCCAGATCTTCCAGCTACAGATGAACTCTTTTGCCAAAGTCAAATAGCTAAAGTTACATGTTAGTGAGGAAAACTTAATGTCTATCTAGATTAGTCAGATGTTATTACCCTCAAACTGTATCACCTGTATTCAATTGATTCAGTGATCCTTTGCCTTCCCAACCCCCACCCTCAACTCCCCTTCCTTCCCAACCCCCACCCTCAACTCCCCTTCCTTCCCAATCCCCACCCTCAACTCCCCTTGCCCTGTGACTTAATTGTGCTAACCCCTCTGGCCTAAATAGTACTTTCTTTTAACTTCCTCATGCAAAATTTCTTCCACAGATGACACAGTGGCCCCCCTTTTTTAAAAAAGTAAAGGGGAGGAGATGTGGGACTGCACAAGGGTATCCTGGTTCTTGGCTGGGCATGGGCCTAGAACCCCGAGACTCCAAGGGAGAAACGGCAGGAGTTCGGCCACGCCCCCAGAACTCAGAGTCCTGAAAAGCAGTCCAGTCTCCAGGGACCTACATTGTTCAGTCACGAAGGTCATTACAGCCCCTCCCAAAGTGCACAAGGTGTAGCTACAGGCCTCAGGCCCTAGAGATTTACATACTAATGAAGGTCAGAGGGTGGAGCCAATTAACCATTCCTCCCCAGAACCTCCCAGTTTCTCCCTCCCTACTTAACCCAGGCCTGCCCTGAGTTTGGGGGGGGGGTACTTCCAGATCCATCTACCATCCGCCATGTCAATAAACCCTTTTGGAACCAAGGACTTCCTCGTATCATTCCAGGCCCGCCGCCGCAGCCAAAGCCTCCAGCCCATGGAACCTGGGACCTTCGTCCGGTATGTGAGACCTGCTGCCTGGAAGGCTCCAGGCAGCCTCCACCTCGCAGGCCTCGGGCCGCTGCCACCTGGGCCCGGGGCCTGCCGCTGTGCTGCTGTGCGCCAGATTTTCCCCACATGGGACCTCTCGGAATCCATAATAGCTCCTTCAGAGAAATCATCTGGAGGTCTCAGTTGTACCTTGAAATGAATACATACATATACACATACATATACATTTGTTTTGTTTTACCCAAGGCAGGGACAGCTCCCAGAGCTCTGATATGTCTCTCCCAGATTGTAAAGGTGACACTCTGGGGCCTGATTGGAGAGGGGCAATGTGGACATGATTGAGTTTTAGGGACTCCCAGAATCCCCTGTGAGTGGTGGGTTGTTGGAATGTTGACTTCACAGTGATGGTTCATGACTCTCATTCTTTAGCATGAAGACAGCAGCCTGGAATGGACTGAGTGACAGACACTGTGTTCAGTTCTCTCCTGTGACATCCAGAGCCCTCAGTTTTCTTTAGACAACAGTGTCCTATGTTCCCTGTGATCCTATGGGCTCAATGTGAAGAACTGTGGAGCCCAGTCTGCCCCTGCACACCCGGACCCTGTCCCTGCACTGCCTGTGTTGCCTTCCACAGTCAACCTTCCTGGTCCAGGTAAACACTGGGGGACATCTTCATCCTGTCAGCTCCATGCTGCCCTGAGCTGCAGCTCCTCACTTCCACACTGAGAATAAGAATCTGAGTGTGAACTTGATTGTTAACATCTTGACCTGAGAGTTGATTGCTTGTTAATTTCATGGATTAAGAATACTTCAGTATTTTTGAAGAAATAAATAGTAGATGGAGAACCTTCCAGAATCTGTGCTACTATGCTGTGTGTATCTGTTGGGACAGGATGAGGCTATTGGAGCTCACTGTAAATAAGGATGTGCTCAGATGAGATCCTTGTTTTTTAAGATAAGGTCACCCTCACCTCTGTCTCTGTCACCTGGCTCTGTTCTCTTCATCACTGTGAAGCATATGCTGAGAGTCTGTGATCACAGGGACACTGCATGGCCATAGCTTTGCCCTGTCCCCAGGATTATGAGCAGCCCAGGCTGCTGTCTTGACTGTGGCTCTTTACTTTGTCTTCTGTGTGTATTTCTTGTGTTTTTAGTTTGTAAGGAGGACTGGGCCTATTCTTGTTCCTGTGGGTGCTTCCTGTTTTGCTGTCCTCATTGATTGATGCCCAAGAGTGACAGCAATAGGAGGTGTTTTTCAAGTTCTTGTCCTTATAGACACAACATGGACCCTGCTCTCAACATACTCTGGGCTACACAGATGAACTAAACTCTCCTGAGCTCCTGTTTCCTTCCAGACACCTCTTTCAAGTTCTCCCCATCTTTCCCATCTTTCCCCACCTAACCCTGGATTGCAGGATCCCCACAGAGCAGTTATCCACAGGCTCTCATCTCAGATCTGTTCCTCTTGGACCTGTGCTGTGTCCATGGCCCTTCTCCTTCCCAGGCTTTGAGGATCCTGGTGCTGACTTTAGAGAAGATTCCAGGTTTGAATGGATGAGTCTATTTTAGATTTATGTTTATTTTAAAAGCTAGTCTAGGGATTGGAGAGATGGCTTAGGGCAGAGACAAACTGTGCTGACCTGTGACTCTTATCACAGAGTTTTGATTTCCAATGTTTTACTGACTTGAGTTAACTATGATCTGAAAGCAGCAAGGCAAACATGGTAGAAATAAGTGACAGACATGTTTTTACATCATTTATCTTTCCTTCAATGGAATGAAGACTCTGTCCCACCTAGTGTGAGACCTTTGCCTCCTCTGTCCAGTATCCACATTGTTCACAATGCACAGGGCTGAGGTGCTTGGGGCAGACTGAGCTGTCACATGCACAGATTTGGTGTCCTAATGCCTAGGTCTCTCACTCCCACAACTCAGCCAATCTGTCTTCTCCCACTTACACAGGGGTGAGCACAGGGCAGTGGAGAGGGTGAGGAACTTAATCACGTATATTACATTACCCTGTTCTCAGCATTCTGCATGCAACTGTTATTCATCTCTTACTGCAGTTGATGTAGCAACCTTTTCATATGAGTATGTACACAGTAACACACAGGGTGTAGACAGGGTTTACTGCTGTGCAGGGTTCAGACACAGGCTCAGACTAGGAATCTTTTCCCAGCAGAGAAGGTGACAGCTGTATTGAAGGAATGTGTATCTGTACAAATGTTTGTTCATACAAGGTCTCAAGATTTAAATATGTTAGACTGGAACAAACTGGGAACCACTTGGGGATGGGCAGCAGGAGAGGCAGGACAGAAGGACTAGAGATGAAATGACCAGAGTGCCAGGATTTACATGTGTGTAAATGCCACACACTAGCTGAGCACAGTGGTGTGCTGCTGACCACAGAACTCCATAGAGGGATCCAGAATGTTAGGTGCTCAAACACAGCCTCAACTACATAGTTTATCTGAAGCATGCCTGAGGTCATGAGACCCCATCCCAATAAAAGGGAAAACAGAGGATGCCTGAACCTGGAGTTAGGGGAGCTGGCACCTTTTGTCATGTTCTCTGTGTGGTCAGGAAAATGCTGGACGACATGAAAACAGTATGGCCAGAGAAAGAGCAGGATGCTACTGATGCACAGATCACCATCATGGCCTTAAGGTGCCACACACCTGCTTGTGTTTTTGGCCTTGATGCTGATCTCCCTGATGCTACTGATATTTGCTAGGTATTTTGTGTGACTTCAATTATGATAGACATTCAATTTTCCACAGGAAATGTTGGGAGACACAGCCTCCCAGGAAAAAGATCAAGAGCCTTCGGGGGTCTCAACCTGGGAAGTGTCCTGCAGTCTCCACACAGGATAGCATCCCATCACCTGCCAGGGACACCTGCTGAGGAAGGACACTGAAGCCAGACACAGCATCTTATTAGGAAACAGAATTAGGCCATTAAGAACCTGTCTTTAATCACTTGGCTCCAAAATATTCCAAGTCCCTGATGAATATTTATTAGGTTTAAAATCACCTTAAAAATCACCACACAAAAGCCATATAGACATAAATGGAATTAAAGTTAAATTGGATCATTATACAATTCACCTGAAATTTCTGTTGTTTGGTCTTAGCCGCACACTTCTGTAAGTCTGTAAATTTCTCAGTCAAAACCAAAGTTTTATTATTAATAAAATATAGCCTTTCCTTAATATTCTAACTTATCAGAAATTTGACTGCACCTTATTCCTGTCAACCAGGTGATACTCCTGTCATTGCCCCAGCTAATTTACATGTGAATTTGCATGTCAGGGTCTCCTTACCTCAACAGATGTGCCAGCAGTTGGCTGTTAGTGCATGAGGTTTATATAACATTTACAGAATATCTTCAAGGGGCTGGAAAAATTGCCCACAGGTAAGAACATTTGCTGTTCTTCCAGAGAGTGATGGTTGTGATCCCAGCAACCTGTCTCCTTGTGGATGGGAGATGGAGATCCACACCAGCCTGTAACTCTAACTCTACTTCTGACATCCTCTCCTAGTTTCCTTGGACACTTTACACACATGGGGATGTGTGTGTGCAAGCAGCCTGGCAGAAGGAACGAGAAACCACCAAACCAACCCCTAATGGTGGATGAAAGAAAACTAAATGGGTATCGTCTGTCACAGGTGGAGAAGGAAGATCTGGGACACTTTGCTGGATTTTCTAACATCAATAAGCCTATTTCAAAAACCACACATCCAGTTATTGTAATTACAAGCTTTAAACCTAGACTGGGCAGATCTGACACTATACTAACTTATTCCCCAGCTATAAGACCCATTGCTACTTGTGGTTTCTCCTGGCTACATGGTTCTGGTCCATCATGGCTTCCTCCTGCTCTTCTTCTTCAGTCCTTTCTCCATCCCTCTAATCCTCTTCTGCCTCCCTACCTGCCCCCACTTTCAAACCTCCAATCCCACCTTTCCCTTCCAGTCCCAATCCCAGGCTCTAGGCTTTATTGACCAGTTAAAATGGGTAGAAGGTTCACAGGATATCACAGTAGGTGATCTACTGCTCCTTGGCTACAAACCCTCTTTTTTGTTTGTTTGTTTGTTTGTTTGTTTGTTTTGTTTTTTTGTTTTTTTTTTGTTTTTTTTTAGAAGACCATACTCCATATACAGGCTGCATGTTTTGGGATAGCCCCCACTCCAGATGTTTGAGACCTACATGAAAACCAAGCTGCACATTTACAACATATGTGCAGGGAGGCCTAGGTCCAGCACATGGAGGTAGATCTGTGTAGACTAGGTATGCTCCACGGTTGGTGATTCAGTCTCTGAGAGCTCCAAGGGTTCAGGTTCGTTTACTCTGTTGATCTTCCTGTGCAGTTCCTATCTCCTTAGGGCCCACAATCCTTCCACCTATTCTTCTTTAAGAGTCCTCAAGCTCCATCCACTGTTTGGCTCTGGATGTCTGTATCTGTCTGAGTCAGCTGCTGGTTAGAGCCTCTCAGAGGACAGCTTGCCCCTGTTTGTTCTCAGGCTGGAGGTTTAGATTCTGGGAGCTCTGGTTGAATCTTTTGATACTCATTCTAAAAAGGACAAAAGCACCCTCACTTTGGTCTTCCTCGTTCTTCTTGAGTTTCATGAGGTTTATGCGTTGCATCTTAGGTATTGTGTGTTTTGGGGCTAATATCCACTTATCAGTGAGTGCATACCATGTGTGTTCTTTTGTGATTGGGTCATCTCACTCAGGATGATATTTTCTAGCTCCATCCATTTGTCTAAGAATTTCATGAGCTCATTATTTTTAATAACTGAGTAGTACTCCATTGTGTAAATGTACCACATTTTCTGTATCCATTCTTCTGTTGAAGGACATCTGGGTTCTTTTCAGCTTCTGGCTATTATAAATAAGGCCGCTATAAACATAGTGGAGCATGTGGCCCTGTTGCATGTTGAAATATCTTCTGGGTATATACCCAGGAGGGGTATAGCTGGGTCCTCAGGTAACACCATGTTCAATTTTCTGAGGTATCGCCAGAGTGCTTTCCATAGTGGTTGTACCAGCTTGCAATCCCACCAACAATGGAGGAGTGTTCCTCTTTCTCCACATCCTCGCCAACATCTGCTGTCACCTGTGTTTTGGATCTTAGCCAATCTGACTGGTGTGAGGTGGAATCTCAGTGTTGTTTTCATTTGCATTTCCCTGATGACTAGGGATGCTGAGCACTTCTTTAGCTGTTTCTCAATCATTCGAGTTTCCTCAGTTGAGAGTTCTTTGTTCAACTCTCTACCCCATTTTTTAATAGGGTTATTTGATGGTCTGGAATCTAGTTTCTTCAGTTCTTTGTATACCTTGGATATTAGCCCTCTATCAGATGTAAGGTTGGTGAAGATCTTTTCCCAGTCTGTTGGTTCCCGCTTTGTCCTGTTAACCATATCCTTTGCTTTACAGAAGCTTTGCAGTTTTATGAGATCCCATTTGTCAATTCTTGATCTTAGAGCATATGCCATTGGTGTTCTGTTCAGGAACTTTTCCCCTGTGCCCATATGATCAAGGCTTTTCCCTATTTTCTCTTCTATTAGTTTCAGTGTAGCTGGTTTTATGTGGAGGTCCTTGATCCACTTGGAATTGAGCTTTGTACAAGGAGATAAGTATGGATCAATTTGCATTCTTCTACAAGTTGACCTCCAGTTGGACCAGCACCATTTGTTGAAAATGCTGTCTTTTTTCCACTGGATAGTTTGAGCTCCTTTGTCAAAGATCAAGTGACCATAGGTATGGGGGTTCATTTCTGGGTCTTCTATTCTATTCCATTGATCCTCCTGACTGTCTCTGTTCCAATACCATGCCGTTTTTATCACTATTGCTTTGTAGTACAGCTTGAAATTGGGGATGGAGATTCCCCCAGAAGTTCTTTTATTGTTGAGTGTAGTTTTCGCTATCCTGGGTTTTTTGTTATTCCAAATGAATTTTAAGATTGCTCTTTCTATCTCTGTAAAGAATTGAGTGGGAATTTTGATAGGGATTGCATTAAATCTGTAGATTGCTTTCGGCAAGATAGCCATTTTTACTATATTAATCCTTCCAATCCATGAGCATGGGAGATCTTTCCATCTTCTGAGATCTCCTTCGATTTCTTTCTTCAGGGGGTTGAAGTTCTTGTCATACAGGTCTTTTACTTGCTTGGTTAGGTTCACACCAAGATATTTTATACTATTTGTGACTATTGTGAATGGTGTCGTTTCCATAATTTCTTTCTCAGCCAGTTTATCCTTTGTGTAGAGGAATGCTACTGATTTGTTTGAGTTAATTTTATATCCAGCCACTTTGCTAAAGTTGTTTATCAGGTTTAGGAGCTCTCTGGTGGAAGTTTTGGGGTCACTTAAGTATACTAACATGTCATCTGCAAATAGTGAAACTTTGACTTCTTACTTTCCAATTTGTATCCCTTTGATCTCCTTCTGTTGCCTAATTGCTCTGGCTAGGACTTCCAGAACTATATTGAACAGGTAGGGGGAGAGTGGGCAGCCTTGTCTAGTCCCTGATTTTAATGGGATTGCTTCAAGTTTCTCTCCATTTAGTTTGATGTTGGCTACTGGCTTGCTGTATATTGCTTTTACTATGTTTAGGTATGGACCTTGAATTCCTGATCTTTCCAAGACTTTTATCATGAAGGGGTGTTGAATTTTGTCAAATGCTTTCTCAGCGTCAAGAGATATGATCATGTGGTTTTTTTTCTTTGAGTTTATTTATGTAGTGGATTACGTTGATGGATTTCCGTATATTGAACCAACCCTGCATTCCTGGGATAAAGCCTACTTGATCATGGTGGATAAGTGTTTTGATGTGTTCTTAGATTCGGTTTGAGAGAATTTTATTCAGTATTTTTGCATCGATATTCATAAGGGAGATTGGTCTGAAGTTCTCTTTTCTTGTTGGATCTTTGTGTGGTTTAGGTATAAGCGTAATTGTGGCTTCATAGAATGAATTAGGTAGTGTTCCTTCCATTTCTATTTTGTGGAATAGTTTGAAGAGAATTGGTATTAGATCTTCCTTGAAGGTTTGATAGAATTCTGCACTAAAACCATCTGGACCTGGACTTTTTTTGGTGGGGAGACTTTTAATGACTGCTTCTATTTCTTTCGCAGTTATGGGACTGTTAAGATGGTTTATCTGATCCTGATTTAACATTGGTAACTGATACTTGTCTAGAAAATTGTCCATTTCATCTAGATTTTCCAATTTTGTTGAGTATAGGCTTTTGTAGTAGGATCTGATGATTTGTTGAATTTCCTCGGTTTCTGTTGTTATGTCACCCTTTTCAGTTTGGATTTTATTGATTTGGATACTGTCTCTCTGCCCTCTGATTAGTCTGGCTAAGGGTTTATCTATTTTGTTGATTTTCTCAAAGAACCAGCTCCTGGTTTTATTGATTCTTTGTATAGTTCTCTTTGTTTCTATTTGGTTGATTTCAGCCCTGAGTTTAATTATTTCCTGCCGTCTACTCCTCTTGGTGTGTTTTTGCTTCTTTTTGTTCTAGAGCTTTCAGGTGTGTTGTCAAGCTGCTAGTGTGTTCTCTCTCCAGTTTCTTTTTGTATGCACTTAGAGCTATGAGCTTTCCTCTTAGCACTGCCTTCAGTGTGTCCCATAGGTTTTGGTATGATGTGTCTTCATTTTCATTAAATTCCAAAAAGTCTTTAATTTCTTTCTTTATTTCTTCCTGACCCCATTATCAACGAGTAGAGTATTGTTCAGTTTCCATGTGAGTGTGGGCTTTCCATTGTCTTTGTTGTTATTGAAGACCAGCTTTAGACCATGGTGATCTGATAGGATGCATGGGATTATTTCGATTTTTTTATATCTGTTGAGGCCTGTCTTGTGACCAATAATATGGTCTATTTTGGAGAAGGTACCATGAGGTGCAGAGAAAAAGGTATATTCTTTTGTTTTTTGGGTGAAATGTTCTATAGATATCTGTTAAGTCCATTTGGTTTAAAACTTCTGTTAGTTTCACTGTACTTCTGTCTAGTTTCCGTTTTCCTGATCTGTCCAGTGCTGAGAGTGGGGTATTGAAGTCTCCCACAATTATTGTGTGAGGTGCAATATGTGCTTTGAGCTTTAGTAAGGCTTCTTTTATGAAAGTGGGTGCTCTTGCATTTGGTGCATAGATGTTCAGAATTGAGAGTTCATGTTGGTTGACTTTTCCTTTGACAAATATGAAATGACCTTCCTTATCCTTTTTTATATCTTTAAGTTGAAAGTCAATTTTATTCGATATTAGAATGGCTACTCCAGCTTGTTTCCTAGGACCATTTGCTTGAAAAATTGTTTTCCAGACTTTTACTCTAAGGTAGTGTCTGTCCTTGTCACTGAGGTGGGTTTCCTGTATGCAGCAAAATGTCGGATCCTGTTTGCGTATCCAGTCTGTTAGTCTATGTCTTTTTATTGGGGAATTGAGTCCATTGACATTAAGAGATATTAAGGAGAGGAGACTGTTGCTTCCTGTTATTTTTGCTAAAAGGGAGGCATTGTTTGTGTGGCTATCTTCTTTTGGGTTTGTTGGAGGTGGATTACTTTCTTGCTCTTTCTAGGGTATGATTGCTCTCCTTGTAATGGGTCTTTCCTGCTATTATTCTTTGTAGTGCTGGGTTTGTGGAAAGATATTGTGTAAATTTGGCTTTGTCATGGAATATCTTGGTTTCTCCATCTATGGTAATAGAGAGTTTTGCTGGGTATAGTAGCCTGGGCTGGCATTTGTGTTCTCTTAGGGTCCGCATGACATCTGACCAGGATCTTCTGGGTTTCATAGTCTCTGGTGAGAAGTCTGGTGTAATTCTGATAGGTCTGCCTTTATATGTTACTTGGCCTTTTTCTCTTACTGCTTTTAAAATTCTTTCTTTGTTTTGTGCATTTTGTGTTTTGATTATTATGTGACGGGAGGTATTTCTTTTCTGGTCTAGTCTATTTGGTGTTCTGTAGGCTTCTTGAATGATTATGGGCATCTCGTTCCTTAGGTTAGGGAAGTTTTCTTCTATGATTTTGTTGAAGATATTTACTGGCCCTTTAAGTTGTGAATCTTCACTCTCTTCTATACCTATTATCCTTAGGTTTGGTCTTCTCATTGTGTCCTGGATTTCCTGGATGTTTTGTGTTAAGAGTTTTTTGCATTTTTCGTTTTCCTTGACAGTTGTGTCAATATTTTCTATGGTATCTTCTGCACCTGAGATTCTCTCTTCTATCTCTTGTATTCTGTTGGTAATGCTTGCGTCTGTGACTCCTGATTTCTTTCTTAGGTTTTCTATCTCCAAAGTAGTCTCCCTTTGTGATTTCTTTATTTTTCTATTTCCATTTTTATGTCCTGGATGGTTTTGTATAAATTCTTCACCTGTTTGGTTGTGTTCTCTTGTGATTCTTTAAGGGCTTTTACTTGTTTACCTGTGTTCTCCTCGGATTCTTTGAGAATGTTATTTATGTCCTTCTTAAAGTCCTCTATCATCATCATTAAAAGTGATTTTAGGTCTGACTCTTGCTTTCCTGGTGATATGGGGAGTTCAGGACTTAATGTGGGAGAACTAGGTTCTGATGATGACATGTGTTCCGGGTTGCTGGTCCTTGTATTCTTGGGCTTGCCTTTTGCCATCTGGTTCTCCTTGGTGCTACCTGTGCTGTCTCTGGCTGGAACCTGTCTTTCCTGTTCTCTTGGTTGTGTCAGAACTGTTTAGGTTGGGTGTTGCTGCTGATATTAGAGCTAGGGCCCAGGATCTGCTCAGTGCTTTGGTCCGGACCGGAAGGAATCAGTACTCTGGGCCAGGAGTGAGTTCCTGGATCCCTGTGGGACCTGGTTACTCCCTGTTTGGGGCAGGTGTTGCTGCCTCCTTGCTTAAGAAGCTGCTCGAGTTAGAGCTCCTGGGAGCCACGCTTCCTCTGGGTTCTGTGAGATTGGGTGCAGAGTTGCTGCCCGAGATCTGCTGAGCGCTCGGGTCCAAACCGGAAGGAACCAGTGCTGGGGCCAGGAGTGAGTACCTGGATCCTGGTGGGTCCCAGTTACTCCCAGTTTGGGGCAAGTGTTGCTGCCTCCTTGCGAAAGAAGCTGCTTGGGTTAGTGCTCCTAGGAGCCCTGCTTCCCCTGGGTTCTGTGGGATTTGGTGTAGAGCTCCCGCCTGGGATCTGCTGGGAGCTCCGACCCAGACGGGAAGGAGCCGGTGCTCCGGGCCAGGAGTAAATCCCTGGGTCTCAGTGGGTCCCAGTTACTCCCTGTTTGGGGTGGGTGTTGCTGTCTCCTTACCAGAGATACTGCCTGGGTCAGAGCTGCTGGGTACCCCACTTCTGCCGGGTTTTGTGAGGTTCAGTGCAAAGCTGCCACCAGGGATCTGCTGCCTGGGCCCAGACCGGAAGCGGAAGACTGGCTACAAACCCTCTTGAGGAAGCAGAATTAACAGGAGAATACAAACAGCCCCAGGACAACTAAGCTTGTTTTCTGCAGTCCCTGTTGTTGTGAGACAGAGGAGCTGGTGAGCACTCCTTCAGGAAAGGCTGGATCCCCACACTCCTAGGACACCTAGGGCCCTGCCTGGGAACATGCAGACACAAGGAGCACCATGTAAGAAGTGATTGGGAAGAAGAGGACTGGCTTCTGAGCTGACACTCACAGCTGGATACCATAGGGTCTCATGTTCTCCTTTAAAGGCACTCCTGTGTCCACTCCCATCACTGAGAAGGCTGAAAATGGCTCAAGCTTTTTCACAGGAGTCCTGTCACTGCTGCCACCACTGTCTTCCCAAGATGATCTGAGGTCACTGAGAAAGAAGAGTACTTTCTTCTGTGTACCCCAAGATGGGGAGTCATAAAGGATAGAGACATGGGTCCCCTCCACACTCTTCCACTTCAGTCTGCACTGATGGTGGCAGATGCTGTGCTTAAGTCTTGAACATTCTGTGGTGCTTTGCATAAGATTCCCTGTTAGTATTCTGTCTAAACTCCACCTCCACAGTTACCTGGCAATAGCCAGGTAGGCTGACCCACTATAAAAGAGGCTTCTTGCCCCCTCCTCTCTCTCTTACTCTCTTGCTCTCTTAATCTCTTGTTCTCTTGCCTCTAGCTTCTCTCTGTTCCCTCCCCCTCCCCCTTCTCTTCCCCCTCTCTCCAAGTGGTCATGGCCAACTTCTACTCCTCTCTCCCTCCCTCTCTCTCTCTCTCTCTCTCTCTCTCTCTCTCTCTCTGTCTGTCTGTCTCTACTACCCTCCTGGCTCCCCTCCCTATGCCCTGAATAAACTCTATTCTATGCAATAGTGGTGTGGGACTGGTCCCTCATTGGGAAGAGATGCCTCGGCATGGGCCCGATGAAACATCCCCTTCCCCCATACCTCTCCACACACCCACTGAACATATTCTTTATCTCTTTATCTTTTTATAAACACATCATTTCCCTCCCCATGGGCTCATATATTTGTAGATATGATCACTAGGATGTAGGGCCCTTTGAAAGATTAGTAGAATGAGGGGGAATGATCTTGTAGCAGGAAGAGTGTCACTAGGAGCAGGCTTTGAGGTTTCATAAGCACATGCCAGGCTCAGTCTTGGTCTGTCTGCTGCCTATAGATCATGATGAGATGTCAGCTGCTGCTCCAGCCCCATGCCTGCCTGCCTGCTTGCTGCCATGCTCCCCACCATGATGAGAATGGACTAAGCCACTGAAACCATAAGCAACCTCCAATTAAAGGCTTTCTCTTTAAGACTTGCCTTGGTCATGGTGGCCCTGCATAGCAATAGCAGTGTCTAAGACACATCATTTCCTAGTTTCTGTCATCTTTGTCTCCATCTATCCAGCAGTCACCTCACCTAGAAGCAAGATGGACCCTAATGCTCATGAAGACCAGACCCAAGACACCATCTCTGTCCCTCTGCTGATGTCAGCTCCTCAGAGCAGACCAACCTTGTGGTAAACCTAGAACCACTCACATTCCAGAACTAGAGGCTCCCCCAGCCTGCCCTCAGACACTCAGTACCAGCAGCTAAGTCTTCACCAGCCTCAAGTGGGACACATTAACACTGTCACCTTTATTCACTTTCTCTTCTATTCTTGTTCAGAGGCAGCCTTTTTTATATGACCCTCCATACATAGTAAATCTTTCTCATGTGTTCCCTTGGGGGGGGATTTGATCTTTGAGGCATTCCTTGGCTTTCTGATTGAAAAAAAAAGCTCAAAAACTAGTATTGGTGCCATGCTTCGGTAGGCTGTCCTTGAGCCTGTGCACCCCTTGGAGGACCAAAGCTACATGGGGACCTTATACCTCATCTCCACTCCACCCACAACAGACCCACCTTCTGTCTATCCATCCATCACTAGAAATTGGTGAGTGATCCCTCTCCATGGGCCCCAGTGCTTCCCTGAGTGTTGATACTCTTGGACTTGGTCGTACCCATCCCTGCTCTGGACATTTTCCCCTGGGTTAGGATTTATTTAGAGCTATATTTTTTCTGCTACCTGCTCTGTCTCTCTTTGTTCTCCCTGAGCCTGTACATTGTGAGTTTCCTCACCTCTCACCTATAGAGCAGAATGTGGGTGGTTCAGGGTTACCAACAAGGCTGGTCTGCTCTGAGGAGTCAGAACAGAGCTGGAGGGTGACATCTCAGAGCTATAGAAATTCCCTCTACAGGAATGTGGTTTTACAATCCTCTCTCTCTACCTCTGTGGAATCAGGTTTTATTACAACAGCTTGGCCTCAGTACAAATGAATGGGCAGAAATTTGGTGCAATTTATTCTCAACGTTTCCTAAATAATAGCAACTGCCACTGCACAGAGAATTGAGCCCCAAATATCTTATATCTAATACTTCTTCACTCTGTACTTTCTCTATTTGCCACTCCTAAAAATATTTTATCTCTACAATTTTTCTGTGTTTTACTCTCAAAAAATCTCTTTAAAACTATGGTATAAACTATGTCTGAATTTGTACGTTTATTGGGTATACTTTAAAATCAATAAAGTATATAAAAAGACTTGGCTTTAAACTTAAAACTAAAAGGTTATATTTGAAATCCATAGACAGGCAATCTTAATTTGGTGCAATATAGTATATTTGATTCAACTCTATGTAGGTATATGTAACTTGGATCCAAGTTTTTTTATTGTCAAAAAACCTAGAAAACATATAACCTGAAAAAAATAAAAGAAGATCCTGAGAGTTAGGGGTTGAGCAGGCATTACTTTTATTTTTCAGGAGAATAAAAACATCCAACTAAGGAATCTGGAGACCACTGGGCAAATGAAAAGTCTGAAGAAAAAAGATGGTTCATGCAGAGAAAATGTCCCAAGAAAGGCAGTCACTTGGCCAAGTGGATTCATCTACCTCCATTTTGTCTCTTCTGCCCTCTACAGACATAAGTGGCAAATGATCTTTATGTGGTCTCAATTCAATTAAACTGAAAGCTGAATTTTGGGGTTAGAGCATGGGTCTCTCCTTCTCAAAAGCCACACATGCCTGTTAAAGGAAATTCAAAAATATCTGTCTCATATCACAAGAACCACATGGTATGGGACAGAGAAAAACAGAAAATAAGGGACTGCTCTATTGTCACTACTCTCATGATCTTTTGTTTTTCACATACTCTCTAACACTTTTCGTAATGTGCAAATATTACATCAAATTCTATAGAAATATTGTGGATAGAGAAACTCTCTGTCATCATACCAGTAGTCATACAGGGTAGGAACTGATTCTAGAAATGACCTTCATGGTGCTTCCTGTTTGTGTTTCCAGGTTTCATTCTGAGGCAAATAACTACAAACAAAGTTTGTGTACCTCGAACGTACTTAAGAGATTGTGGTTCTCAAACCTTCTGAGATGTGCTGGCTAGGACATTTAAAATGTTTAGCCTTTCTAGCTTTCTTAATAGTAACCTTTTAGGTTTCCAAGAAGAAGAATGACACTGCCCACCAATGGCAGATTCACTTGGATTGTGTTAACACTAACTATTGGGATAAACTACCCAATTTCTCTTCTGCTGCCAGGTCCTGTGCAAACCATGGACACCTTTGGGTTGACTGCTCTGTTCTACATAGACAGGATTGCTGCTAAAGTGGCAAACATCACCCAACGATCAGCTCCAGATTACAAACTGCTCAGGATATTTAAATTCCTGTTCATAGGAAACGGACATGAACATTTTATAGAACTCTGAACTCAAAATACTGAATCCTAAGACTGCCAAATACAATCAAGCTTAACACTGTGGAAATCTTGGCAGAAATAGCTTCATTATTGAAAACAGATTTACTGTGTTGCACTTAAAATCTTTCTTTTTTATATAGACAAAAAGGGGGATATAGGAATAATA
This sequence comes from Mastomys natalensis, assembly GCA_021653895.1. Lineage (NCBI taxonomy): Eukaryota > Metazoa > Chordata > Mammalia > Rodentia > Muridae > Mastomys > Mastomys natalensis. Next base: position 80,070 of record JAJTUV010003189.1, read on the forward strand.
TAGGAATGATAGGAAACAGGTAAATTATTCAGTCGGTTCTTACATACAACTTTGTATATTGATACAAAATTATTATGTATGTACCTTACATTAATATAGATCTTTCTATATTGGTACATATTAAAGTTATATTTGTTTGCATTGGTATAGATCTCTGTACATTGATACACAATTGAGGTTTGTTTGATTATATTGGGATAAATTTTTGTATATTGACAGAAAATCAAGGTTATATTTGCTTACATGGGTATAGGCATTTGTATACTGACAGAAAATTAAGGTTATATTTGCTTACATTGGTATAGATCCTTGTATATTGAAACAAAATTCATGTTTATTTGATTACATTACTATAGATCTTTGTATATTGATGAAAATTAAGGTTACAGTTGGCTACATTGGTATAGATCCTTGTATATTGATACAAAAGTAAGGTTGTATTTTGGTTACAACATACTATGTATCAACCTCATGGTATTAAGATACCTATGTAACTCTTAAAACTGCAATGGGAAGTACTAGTCCTTTTGGAAGTTCCTATTACAAACTGTTTAAGAAAAATTTTAAAATGTATATTAATAGTCACTTAATCAAACTTTTGTTTGTTGGTTTTGTTAGGTACTACTCTTCAAAAACCTAAGAGATTTACAGAATGTGTCATTTAAAGATGTTTTAATTTAAGACTTTTTATACAATGAGATGTGTCAGCTCCTGGCAGCATCCCATACTACTTCAAGGAAGATGATGAGCATTGAAGAATCTACTTATGGAATTTGCTTCAAATGAGGCAACCTACCACTGGGAAAGAAACTGCCCTTGCTTCAACTGCTGACAGAATACTGTCCAAACTGGACAAAAAAACCCACAGGAAGTAAAATGTTGAACTCTACCAGGACTGGGTAGAGAAGAAGTCCCTCATGATTCCTGCTTCATGGAAAAATGTTTCAGATGTTCTGGGTCAGTAGCCCGAAGACATGGATGCCCCAACCTTAATGAGTAATCATGTGTGACTGTCCAGGCAGCCAGCAGTGTCTGTCTTTTCTATAATATTGGAAGCTGCTTGTTCTGCACATTCTGTCTATGTTGATAACATTCATTCCTCTCAGGTCTCTGATGGGGCTCAAGACTAAATAGTTATATTCTCACAGTTAAGACTAAGTTGTTTCGGACTTAAGAAAATGTTTTAAGGTTTAAAAAGAGATTTTTAGGTTGAAAAGATAAGTTATGATATAAAGTAATTTGAGTACAGACCTTTGGACTCACCAAGATTAGCTAGATAGTAGAATACTTTCTCCTATCCAAGGATGTCAAATACAAACAGACTGGACACTGTGAATGTAATTCTTAGCAGATAGTAGTATACAGTTTATTGATATTGGAGAAATAGATATTATTCAGATAAAAGAAGGGAAATATTGCAAGATATTTGATCACATTGTGTAGCCCAAGATTCTGAACTTGGAACAGGAAAATCCCGTTCCTGCTGTGGAGCTGCACAGCCCTAACTGACACCTTCAAGCCAGGAGCTTCTGTTCAATGTAAACAGGTTGTTGTGGTGTGGCTCATACCTTACATACAGTTCTTCCAAGAGCTTTCTGTAAACAATATTAATTAAACTCAACAATAGGACAAGAGGCAGAACATGCAATCAGCTGACAGGGTGAACATAGGGAAACACAGGAAGTAGAAAGGAGGGAGATTGAGTTGGAGGGAACTGAAGGCAGTGTGGAGAAGTAGGAGCTTTTCCTTTGAGACCTTGGTAGAGTAGAAAGTCTTTTCCCTGCCTCATTGAACCAGTGGGTTTTTGCCCCGTCATATGGCTCCTTCGTCTTCATTGGTAAAATTTCATGATTTAGATTTAGATTTTAAAAACAACATACCATGAAAACAGATGTTTTAAAATAGCAACTATGTGGCTCTCCTCCACCTTGTCTGATGACCTCATCAAAATAGAAGTTGCCATATGACTAACTGGCAGCCATCTTTACTAAGGTTAAAGAGTACATGCCATGTGAGTTCACTAACATCTTCACTTGACCACATGGCACAAAACAATGATCTGAAAACCTCTTTGTCCTAATGAGTTTTCTGTATATGATTGTATCTCTTTGTAGACTAAAGAAGTATCAACAAGTCTCAAGTATTTCTGATTGACATAAGTTTTTGTATGAAGATGAACTTTTAAGGTTATATTTGTTACAACATACTGCATATGTGATTCAACCCTGTTTTAGAATACATGTTATATGATGATAAATTTGTAAGGTTATAAGGATCTACTTGGATTAGCAAAAGCTGATATAGGATATATTTCTAACCTCCTGCCTTTGCTAACTGCTCAACACCAAGCTGCTATAAAACGTAGATAAGTATAACACGTTTGATGAACAAGGTAGGCATTTTATTCTAAAATTAAATGTTATGAGCATGTAAGCATTATATATATTCATATACATGTGATTGTGTCAGATCCTTGGAACTCTATTAAAGACCATTGTGGACTGTGGTGTGGTTGCTGGAATTGAACCTGGATCTTCTGGAAGAGCAGCTGGTGCTCTTCACTTATGAGCCATCTCTCCACCCAGTTATATTCAATAAATATGGAATACTGATTAATAAGCTATATATTTCTAAGGACTACTCAGATTCATAGTGATATTTGTCTTGGTTTTAGTCTTTGCTCATGTTGTTAAGCTTTAGCTATTTGGAGAAACTGAGTCATACAAATCTGTGGTATTCTATAAGGATAAACTCTAAAGGAAAGATAGCAGTCTCCTATAGACTAAACTTTATGACATTTATGTTTTATTTAGATGATAAAGGGTCTTCACCTCAAATTACTAAACCTCAAATATAACAGAGATAAAGTCACAAAATCTTAATCTTATGAAAGCTACTGACTTATTAAAACTGTTGAAGACAACTAACAGATGAAAGTTAAGAACAAGAACAAGGTTTATTTAGCCTCCTGTATATGTTTCCAAAGTTAAGCCTAAAACAAGTTACTAGAAACAAGGAAAGTTTGTTCAGTGTAGATATCTTTAGTAGCTAACAGTCTGCAAAACTTTTCAGAAATCTGCTGAATATGGCATTTAAAATGTTTAATGGACAATGCTTACTATGACAGACAGTGACCCTCAGGTCTTTACAGCAGATGAAACAGTAGAGAAGAACTCCACTTTGAGATTACTTTAAATGTGACAAAGCCAGCCATTGGGTGAAAATCTTCCCTTCATTTGTCTGTCACCAGGACCCTGTCCAAACTGGACAAGCAGGATACTGGGGAGTTGCTTTCCTTGCTTTGCTTAGAAAAGGCAGGCAGATCCCCCAGGGTCCTCCTCCACTGGACAGTTTTTGGACCTTCTGGACCAGGCAGGGAAGACTGATGCTGCCCTGGGTCCTCTGTCCCCAATAAAATCACGACTACCACAGCAGAACCTTCAGTGATTGTCTAGGTAACAGATAAGCTTGTCATGTTTAGTAGATTTGGAAGCTGCTTGGTCTGTACTTCCTGCTTACTCAGGTGAAATCCAACCTTAGCAGATCTCTGATGGTGTTGACTAGGGAGAGCTTTGTCAGTTTAACAGCAAGCAACAACACAGGCTTCAGGTGCTTCTCAGTTCTCTTCATGTGTAACAATCAGGGGGCACTTTCCTAGAGTTGCTACTAGGTCTAGATACTGATCACATTGTTACCAGATTCTAAGAAGAGATAAACTCCCACAACAGATTTCAATGTAACTTTTGACTATTCCTTTATGTAAAGGAAGTTGTTTTACCAGGACTGCTCACAGTTACCAACCACCTGTGTCTTGTGGTGAATAATTGGAGAAAAAAACTGTAACGTTTATGTAAGTTCTAAGGATATATAAGTTTAAGTAAGTTGCAAGGATCTTAAAACCTTGCTTTGAGATCTGTGAATGTGACTTATAAAGGTCTAAAAAAGTGCAATTTATAAAGGTCTAAAGAGTTGTTTTAAGGTGTGTAAATGTAATTCGTAGAGGTATAAGAAAGTGATTTAAGGTGTATGTAAAAATGAAGAATGTTTCAGATTTCTTCCCTCTGTATGCTATTCTTATATGAAGACCTAAAAAGTTTAGAGTTTTAACACTAATCAATGGAGTTCTGATGAACTATTTATCTAACTATGACAAACAGTGATTGCTATTATCATAGTCACAAGCTCAAGATTATGAATTTCCTTTGGTTGTCTTCTAAGTATAGACTTAAAAGTGCTTCTCCATGAGCTAAAAACACCTGTCCAATCTATATACACCCAGTGTCTTCAATACAGGAAAGGGTGTTCACCGTGCACCGGCCCAAGGATTATACTTGCTGTGGTATTTCCACACTGCCATGTCCCGGCCTGGCCTTGGGGGAGCCCCGTTCATCTTTGTAGGGTACATGGATGACACGCAGTTCGTGCCCTTCGACAGCAACACGGAGAATCCAGGGATGGAGCCATGCATGCTGTGGGTGGAGCAGGAGAGCAGGAGGGTCCAGAGTATTGGGAGCGGGAGACACAGATCTCAAAGGGCCATGAGCAGACTTTCCCGAGTGGACCTGAGGATCCTGCTCAACTGCTACAACCAGAGCGAGGGCGGTAAGTGACCCCGGGTTGGAGGTCATAACCCTGACACAGGCGTCAGAGACTTCCCGGGTCCAAAGTCCGAGGTTCGGGAATAGAACCTACCTGGGATCTGTTTCCCTTGTTAGGTGCAGGCTAGAAAAAATGACACACATAAACAAGAAATAGGATCACAACACGGACAACCTCCCTCCATTAATAAATTGGAACTATAGCCAATTGTTCAGCCAGTGTGATTTCTCCACAGGTATTTAGTAAGCCTGTCTCGTCTGCCTTGACCAGCAAGTAAGACACGACACGGTCGGATCCTTCTCAGTCAGCTTTATTGGCAGGAACGACTCTTGACTTATGGACAAGGACGGGACCGGGACGGGATGGGGACATATGGCCGGGGACCCCCAGCAGCAGAAATGAGCTGCTTATATATCTTCCCAAGGCGGGCTGGGTGACATGTTCTCTCAGGATAGGTTCAGCTGCCAATAACTCATTAGCATAAGCCCGCTCAGGAGGGGCATGAGGGTGATGCATGCACAAAGGACTTGTTTACCAGTTTAGCTGAGCTGGCAACAATAGAAGCCAGCTGTTTACATTGTCAGGTGCTAGTCATATGACTTTGCAACTGTCCCAGGTGCTATCTTAAACATGGCTGCCTACATAAGCCTTACTCCCTGATGTCTGCTTTAAGCAGATCTGTTTATGTATACTCTAGGCCTGGTACCATTTAGCCCCCTAACTGCCTTCTTGTACCTAAAGTCAATACCTCAGGACCAGCTGATAGGGTTGAATGGAGGGAACTCTCTCAAGTATTTGTTAAGAAGCTGTGGCTGGTGTGTCAAACCCATTTTTAACTCAGGCCTCTGTATATTTCATTACTTGGATGACCTCTTAATATGACAAGTTAAACGGCAATATCAAAACCTAACCTCAGAGAATTTCAAGCCATAAAAGTCCTAACAGAAGGAGGCTTTTTATTATCCAAAGTTAAGATTCAACTTGTTTGGGCTTTTCTTCTAAAAGGTTCCAAGGAAGAGGAAGGGTGGAGGAGAGGACACAGAGAGTCTGGCCTGTGGATCTCTCCTGGTGTCCACACAGCTTCTGGGTCAGAACTCTGGGTCAGCAGGACGCCTGCCAGCAGAGGAGCAACGTGCGCGGTGCCGTGGCTCCCATCTGGGAGTCTGAGTATCCCGGGGTGCGTGAACTTTATAAGCAGTGCGCAGAGCGACGCTGATTGGTTTCCCGGGATTGCGTCACCCAATGGGAGTGAGAACTGCCAGCACGTCATTAGTGTCCAGGCAGAAGAACCTGACCCAGGTTAGGAGCAGAAGTGAAACTAGGGAAATGGGGAATCCCCAGCCCTGGGCTTCCCACCCCTGACCTCACCGCCTGTAGATTAGGACTTTGCCTGAACCCTGTGCTGTGGACAGAGCGCTGTTTGTCTTCTGCTGGCAGGCGTCGGGTGAGTGAGGGTCGGGAGGGAAACGGGCTCTGCGGGAAGGGTCGGGGGCGGCACCAGGGAAGCCGCATCCCCACGTCGCCCACCCGACCCTCCGCCCCTTCTCCACCTGCGTCCTGAGCCCCACACCCTGCTCCCCTCCCAGCCTGTGCACCCGCCCGGGGTCCAGGGAGGAGGTCAGGGTCTCACTGCTCGCCGCCCCCAGGCTCACACTCGATGTGGTATTTCGAGATCAGCGTGTCCTGGCCCAGCCTCAGGGAGTCCCGGTACATGGAAGTTGGCTAGGTGGACGACACGCAGTTCGTGCGCTTCGACAGCGACGGGGAGAATCCGAGATATGAGCCACGCGCGCCGTGGATGGAGCAGGAGGGTCCAGAGCATTGGGAGCAGGAGACACAGAGACCCAAGAACCAGGAGCAGATTTTCCGAGTGAGCCTGAGGACCCTGCTCGGCTACTACAACCAGAGCCAGGGCGGTGAGTGACTCGGGTCTGAGGTCACGACCCCTCCATGTCCCGACAGAGGGGCCAGACACATCCAAGGACCCCAGTCCCAAGTCCGAGGTTCGGGAGCAGAACCAACCCAGGACAGGTTTCCCTTTCAGTTTGGAGAAGTCCGCGGGTGGGCGGAGCCGGGAGTGTGGGCGGGGCCAGGGCAGGTGGGCGGGGCTGACCACAGGGTCCCGCAAACTCTCACACTATACAGGAGATGTATGGCTGTGATGTGGGGTCGGATGGGAGCTTCCTCCGCGGTATGAGCAGGTCGCCTACGATGGCCGCGACTACATCGCCCTGAACGAAGACCTGGAAACGTGGACAGCAGCGGACATGGCGGCGCAGATCACCCGACGCAAGTTGGAGCAGGCTGGTGATGCAGAGAGATACAAGGCCTACCTGGAGGGCGAGTGCATGGAGTGGCTCCGCAGACTCCTGGAGCTCGGGAAGGAGACGCTGCTGCGCACAGGTGCAGGGGCCTCAAGTAGCTCCTCCCTCTGCCCTCGGGCTGGGGCTCAGTCCTGGGAAGAAGAAACCCTCAGCTGGGGTGATGCCCCTGTCTCAGAGGGGAGAGAGTGTCCCTGGGTCTCCTGATCCTCATCACAGTGACTGCACTGACTCTCCCAGGGCTCAGCCTTCTCCCTGGACAGTTCCCAGTCTGTCTCAGGAGGGAAGGAGAGGATTTCCTGACAGAACAGCAGGGTCTCCCTGCTGTCAGCCATGGCCTCTCCCAGGCTGGGTTCTCTGCCCAAACCCATGTCTGTGGACACAGACTACTGTCAAGCTGAGTGTGTTAGCACTTACACCTCAGGACCGGAAGTGTCCTTCACCTGATGGGAGACATGGACTCCCTTACAGTAGACTGGTTCCCCCAGTTTATAGAACTTTGAAAAGAATACATTCTCACAGATCCCTCCCTGTCTGTGGGATTTGCATCCCTTCAACAACTCAATTCTATCTATTCCTACAGTGGTGAGTGGTCAAATGAACCTTATTGGGGTACCCTGGAGGAATATAAACTGTGGGATTTCTTTTTTCTTCTCTTTCTTCTTTTCTTTTCTTCTCTTTCTGTGTTTGTAGGCATTATTTTGCTTCTAGTCAGTTTTTGTCTGCACTGGAGTGATCCTGTTTCTCCAGGCCCTTGTATTATCATTTGTATCAGTCTCCACAGGTGCCAGGGGAGACTGCTAACCTGAATAATTAGACAAGTTAAATCAGGGTTCTCGTTAAAGGAGAGATTCTTGTGAACTTAGACTGTTTCCTGTCAGAACTAAACATCCAGAAGCTTCCTGCTCTTCCTCTGACCCCCCACCCCCCCTGCCCAAGTTACAGTGCTCCCCCTAGTGATAAGAAATGGGACTTTCTGAGAGACAGGGTCTTCTGCAATCTGGGGCTGGAGAGGGAAGATCGACACACCCTGTGAGCCAGTGAGTGCTGCATTGGGGTCCACAGCACACTCCAGGGTTCCTGTGTAACATACCTGTACCTTATCCCCCCCAGAGTCAGGGGCTGGCAGTCATTTTCTCTGGCTGAGTGTCAGAGGTTCACCACGTTTCTGCTATACACTTCCTGATGACTGTTCACTTGGACTGACAGGCTGCTCAGCAAGATGACCACAGTGGTTGAGTCTCTGTTTGGACCCCTTCCAGAAGCATATGGCCCTAATTTCTAATATAGATAAGAACTCAAACACATATATAAGTTATATATTTTCCATTCTGTCTTCTATTTTTGACTACCTGTCTCTTGCTATAAAACATTACATAAGGATGACCATGTTGTCCCATTGGCTCATGGGGATTCCCTCTTAGCTTCTGAGTCTACCAAGAAAAAGTGCAGTTCTTCGACCACATAGCAAGATCCAGAACACACAGGGCTAAAGACCATGATCTCCAGGTCTCACACGTAGAAAGGGGTGGTGGAGTAGGTGGGAAAGTTGTAACAAGTGAGAAAGGAGCCTGGATCCTCAGGGCCGGGTTTGGGTGAGCTTAGGCCCCAGCCTAGTACAGCCAAGGTCCTAGGAAGTGAATGAGGTAAAGGAAATGACCTCAATTTACTTTATTTTCCTTGACAGCATCTTTCACCTAAAATTTCCCCTCACATTGTAGATGGGACCTAGGGACAGCTTCCTGCCGCTGACCTGTATCCCAGTCCTTTACTTTTAAGACGTGGTCCAGGCTGCCCTAGAACTTATTCTGTAACTGAAGCAGCCTTTCCATCCAGTGCCTCAGGCTCCCAATTAGCCAGGATTACAGGTCTACAAAAACAGCCTAGCTTTTGTTTAAACCCTGGTCAAGGTTATCAGGCTATGATGACACAGACTTTTAGTCCCAACACTTGGGAGGCAGAGTGGGGTGGCTCTCTAAGCTTGAGACTAGCCTGGTCTACAGAGTGAGTTCCAGGACAGCCAGAGCTACACAGAAAAATTCTGTCTCAAAAACCAAACAATTGGGTCAAGGATGTTCCTTCACTCTAGAACCTGTAGGTCATGACCCCTTTGGGAGTCAAAAAACCCTTTCTCAGGGATTGCTTGAGACCATCAGAAAACACAGATATTAATATTACTATTCTTAAGAGGAGCAAAATTATAGTTATAAAGTAACAATAAAAATAAATTTATAGTTGGGGTCACTACAAGGAACTGTATTAAGGGTCACAGTATTAGGAAGGTTGAGAACCATTGCTATGGAGTCTGCAAACTTGTACAGAGGTGGGACAGCAGAAGGAAGGGTCTGGGTCACATATAAAGGACAAGATCTGTTTTGGAGCCAGGTCCACCCCTATCTCAATGCAAAGGTGCAGGTGTTATAGGCCCTCCACCCTCAAAGGAGATGTGAAAGTCACTTAGAGGCTAACACAGACAATCTCAGAGTCTGTGTGGATTTTTCCCATGGTAGCCCTCAGGACAGCGCATAAAGCTATCACATTCCCAGGCCTTGGAGAGCATGTGCCACCCTCCTGGAGAGCTACAAACAGTCCCCTCCTGAGCAACTATGTCACCCCTAGGCCAGAAGCAGCAACAGATCTTGGGCTACTACCCCACCCTCTCCCTGATGCCCACCAGGAACTGACTAGGTCTACAATAAAGAAATGCTGGAGAATTCAAAGGCCCAGAGACAAAGGAGAGGACATGGTTTCAGCACAGTAAGTACTTATTATTGCCACAGACAGAGTGAGCCCCGCCAGGAGGTGATGTCACTGTTCCAGCAGAGCCCACAGATCAGCTACAGGGTGGGCTGCATTGCTCTGCCCTAAGAGCTGAGGTCAGTCAGAGACTGGGGTGGTGGGAGCTCACAGGCTGTGAATGAACAGCAGAGGAGCTGACTGGGAAATGAAGGTCATCTCAGAAGCCCAGGGAGTGGCCTTGGGCACACTCTGTTGAGGCAGAGGCCTGGCAATGGAGACTGAGTGAGGGAGTGAGGTGTGTGGAAGCCTTGGAGACAACAGGAACGGGAAAGGGGTCCCAGGTGACAGTGTGTGACCTACAGAGTCCATGGGAGCTTAGGGCCCGGTGGGTCTGAATCAGAAGTTCGGCTTGTATTTCTTCAGCTCCACCATGAGGTGATGGATGTTGATGAGCTTGGCCCTGGCAGGGAGCGCTTGGAGCTGGGGCTGGGACAGCACCCTGTGGAAGTGGTAGTACAGCTGGATCAGCTGGGTCAGCGCCCCCTGCACAGAGGGAACTCAGGGTCAGACTCATGGTAACTCGATCTGTCACAGCTTCACCAGAGTCTCAGCACAGCGATTGTTGTCCTTCAGGGCGTTCCTGTGATGCAAAACCCAGAGGAAAGAGCAAGGAAACACACAACCATGGGAGGCAAAGGGCTGGGAGAGGCCGGTCACCTGGATGATGCTGGTTCCATTTCGAAAGTTGGTAAAACTCCACATTATGTCCTGACTCAGGGACTCCACTGACCAGCCATGGATCAGCTGAGTGACTCGGGCTGACCACCTGAGGGAAGGATGTGTCAGACAGCAACCAAGGCTGGTAACTGTCCACCCAGCACAGGACAACCTGAGCTGGTGCCCTGCAAGGCCTGCCCAGGGCACAGCCATGCTCACCATCAAGCCTGGATTTCCTGGTTTTTCTTCTAGCAGAGTCTTCCTGCTGTGCAGCCTCCTGACACTGTGAACACCCCCCCACACTCCCCTAACCCCTCAACCCCCACATCCCTGCTGTCCCTAACTTGCCAGGACAACACCTAATACCTTCCTCCCCTTGGAGCCACTCAGCCTGCCCACACTCAATCAAGGCTTCAGCCTCCTTCACGAATGTCACCAGACCCCCAAAGAGGGGAGACAGCAACTCTTCGATGAACTCCTGGAGAGAAGTGCAAGCCACACAGGGTCAGACTCCAGGGAACAAAGGCCTCATACTCTGGACACTGATGACTAATGACACACTAGACAGCAGCCTCTATGAGCCTTCCACCTTAGGTGGTGATGTCACAAGGTGCAGGGAACGTCCCCAAGGATTTCCTTCCAGAACCAGAAACCAGTATGCTGGCACACCAGGGGACAGTGCTTGCCACTGGTCCCCAGAACACACAGTGGAAGAAGGAAGAAAGGAGCCCAGTCCTAGAAGTTGTGACCTCTGACCTCCATGTGCTTCAGATGTCAAACAGTTCCCTGCAAAGCATACACACAGTACTATAGTGCTCACACAAACGTACACACATAACTATAGTGCACACACACGCATATACATGCATACCTATACAGTGTGCACGCAGACACACATGCATATCTATAATGCATGCACATGCATACACATGAATAGCTACAGTGCACACACAGGCATACATACGTAGCTATAACACATGTACACACATAACTAGCTATAGTGATACTTTGCTTCTAAGCTATTAGTACCATGAAAAAGTTAAATGAATCAGACTAGCAGTGAGGCAGTGGTTGTAATCGTGACTGCACATGGAGGTCAGTCCAATACCATTGTGGTCTTCCTATCACACCCAGGAATAGAAACCTTGACTAAGACAAACTTAGGGTATGAGCCAAAGCTTATCGCCTAGGCATTTATCAATGAATAACCAGTCCCAGCATCATCATTCCGGGAGCAGGTCTGGGAAAGGAAACTGATCACAGGGCCCTTCTAAAGCCTATGGGCATTTGCTTGCCTTTGAAAGTTAAGAGATGACTTTGAAGTTCAAGAGATGGTGCCTCAGCAAAAGCCAGCTGCATCTGGGAAGGACTTCCCACTCTAACCCATGGGCCCGATACCAGGAAAAAGGGGGTGAAGAAAAGCCACTAATCCCTGAACAGGAAACCCCACCAATCCCTGAGCTACCCCAAACTGAGGACTTGAAATCCCATCAATCCTCACTCTGGAAACCTTTACCCTGAGAAGTTCCGTCCCTCAGAAATCCTACATAAGCCCCGCCCTTTGTCCAGTGCCCTGTTGTTTACACCTGGGAGCAAAGGCCACGATCTCTAGTTTCATCCCTCCACACCCTGAATCCTCCAATAAATCTCTTTCATAAGATTTGCTGCCTGGTGTGACTTTCTCTCTCTCTATTCAGAAGAAGCCAAGAAGAAAAGCAGCAATGAAGAGAAGAAGGGAAGAGAAGGAGTGAACTGTGGCTCCTGAGATCCTCAGCTCAGCTGGGGAGACTCTCCCATGGGACCTGAAACACCTACTGAAAAGGCTTCCTTCAGAGCTGTGTGGTTCCTCAGCCCTGTGTCTCAGGATGGGCCCTTCCACTGGGACACTGTCCCACCTCAGAAGCTGTGTGGTTCTTGGACTTCCAAGTCCCAAGATCCCCTTCCATCTGAGCAGAAATGCTTACATCTATAGAAACTCCCAAACCCCCAGTCAGAGCAGCTCTGTAATCTCACGATCATTGGGGACAGGTCTGGGAAAGGAAAAATGGACTTAATACACTTATGTCTTCATATGTATCCCACTTCTCCCTATGAGGAAATGAGACCACTGCCTCACACCAACTGTTCAGCCAGTGTAATTTCTCCACAGGAATTTAGTAAGCCTTACTCCCTGCTGGCTGCTTTAAGCAGGTTTATACACTCAGGCCTGGGACCATTTAATCCCCTAACTGTCTTCTCATACCTAAAGTCAATACCTCAGGAGCAGCTGATAGGGTTGAGTGGAGGGAACTCCCTCAAGCATGGCTAATAGCTCCACCATTTGCTAAGAAGCTGTAGCTGGTGCATTAAAACCCCCTTTTAATTCAGGCCTCTGTATATGTCATTACTGGATGACCTGTTAATATGACAAGCTATAAGGCAAAATCAAAACCTAACCTCAGAGAATCTTAAACAACAAGCCATAAAAGTCCTAACAGAAAGAAGCTTTATATTTTCCAAAGTTTTAAAAAGTTTCCTTTTTAGAACGAGTATCAAAGATTCAACCAGAGCTCCCAGGATCTAAACCTCCAGCCTGAGAACAGACAGGGCAAGCTGTCCTCTGAGAGGCTCTAACCAGCAGCTGACTCAGTACAGATACAGACATCCAGAGCCAAACAGTGGATGGAGCTTGAGGACTCTTAAAGAAGAATAGGTGGAAGGATTGTGGGCCCTAAGGAGATAGGAACTGCACAGGAAGATCAACAGAGTAAACGAACCTGAACCCTTGGAGCTCTCAGAGACTGAATCACACAACCGTGGAGCATAACCTGTCTACACAGATCTACCTCCATGGGCTGAACCTAGGCCTCCCTGCACATATGTTGTAAATGTGCAGCTTGGTTTTCATGCAGGTCTCAAACATCCGGAGTGGGGGCTATCCCAAAACATGCAGCCTGTATATGGAGTATGGTCTTCTAAAAAAAAACAGTTGTTCAGTTATTCATGGATATTATTTTTTTTTATATCTCTAGTATTCAGTTGCAACTACTTCATTGAGAATTTTTGTATATATATTCATGAGGGATACTGGACTATAACTTATATTTTTTGTTGGGTTTACACTTGATTTCACTATTTCAATATTATTTGCTTTGTGAAGGAGCTTATTGTGGTTCTGAATTTTTTTAAACATAACTCAAAAAGTATTGCTTGTTTGAAGGCTCTATAGAATTCTTGTATAAGTTTGCTTGTTTGTTTCTTTTCATTTTATTCTGTTTGAATGCTTTTTAAATTTTTTTGATTTGCTGAAAATAAAAATTTAAAAAAAAAAAAAAAAAAGATTCAAATTCTTTAAGCTGGAGAGATGGCTCAGTGGTTAAGGGCACTGACTGCTCCTCCAGAGGTCCTGAGTTCAATTCCCAGCAACCACATGGGGGCTCACAACCCTCTGTTAATGAGATCTAATACCCTCTTCTAGTGTGTCTGAGAACAGTGACAGAATATTCATATAAATAAAATAAATCTTTAAAAAACCCATGTGTCATGGAATCCAATACTCTATTCTGGTGTCTCTGAAGAGAGATACAGTGTAGTCATATACATAAAAGAGAAATAAATCTTTAAAACTGAAAGATTCAACTTATTGGACCCATCACATTCCTAGAGAGAGAAATACGTGGATCCTGAGTCTGGCCAGCTACACCTGTCAGTGACGTCCCCAGTGCATTAACCCTCAATACCCTTCAGAGCTTCTTAGGCAGTATTAATTGGTTTAGGTCTTGGCTCACCATACCAACCAGGACAATCACAACCTCTATTCCATTTACCTAAGGGTGACAAGAACCCCCTTCTCTCCTCTCTCCCTGATGCCAGCAGCCAGAGGAACCCTTTGTTCTATTAAACACCACATTCGAAACACCTGGCATGTTATGATCCACAAAACCCAATCCAGGTCTTTACATTCAGTTCTTCCCCCACAGTGGCTGGAGCCTTACATCAACCTCAGGGGATCCTAGAATGGCTCCATGCTACAACAGGGTAGTGCCTCAACTACTAATCGAGGTTGAATCCTTTTATCTACTATGAGGACAGGAAGATAGCATACCTTATAAATTATAGGTAAAGAATCTGATGTAAATGTTTTCCCTTCTTCATTTCAGACATCCAATGGCTCCTGAGAAACCCACCTCTTTTGCTAATAGCCTCATTGGCTTCTCAGGACGAACAGATAACCATTACCCAAAGTTAAATTCCTGCAGCCCCACCAGTCTTTAGGTGGTTTCCTTCACCACTGTCCTCTTGGTCTGCTATCCCAAGGCCCACAGCTTTTACAGATGGAGAGCCACAGGGTGCCATCTACACAGTATACCAAAGAGACACTGACTCTGAGTCACATTTTTCTCCCTCACAGAAAGATCTCCCCGATTTAAAGAACTGTATTCCATCTTCCTGGTCTTAATGTACCTAAAAGAACCAGCTACTCTGTGTTCAGACAGCACTTGTGTGGTCAACTTACTCCCTGGCTAGCCTGCTCATATGTCAGGCCTGGGGTGACCCTTCTCCCCAACTCTTAATTAAGATTTCAAAAATACTTTAAACTAGAACATATCCACTTTCAGTCAGCCATGTGTAGTTCACACTCATCCCTCACCAGACCCCTCTCTGATGACAACACATCAACCGGTAAGATTGTCACAATTGGGCCTTTACTCTGTCACCCCTCACTGATAAAGAACTCCCATCAGATAACCATATTAACCTAGAAGGGCCTACAGCTCAAATTCCCAATGCCCCCATAAAATACCATCAAACACATCCTCAGAACTTTCTCCTCCTGTGCCTCCCTAATTTGTACCCCTGCTATACAACATTGGGCACCAACCCCAGAGGCTCTCAGGCTAATGTCAGTCTGCAAGAATGATGTCACCCACATCCCATCACTTCGTACACAAAAATTTGTATTTGTTACTATTGATACTTATTCCCATTTAAAAACCTAATTAATCACATCCTCTAGTTTTGCTACTATGGGGGTCCCTCTCCATATCAAAGCTGATACTGGACCTGCATTCATTCAACAGCCATCAATTCTACAATTTCTGCAAGTCTTGGAAAACTGTCCACCATACTGGTGTCCCTCACAACCCTCAGAGCTAAACTGTAATTGAAAGAACAAATCAAATACTTAAATAAAATAATTAAACACTAGTCTTCTTATCACCAAATACCGAATTAAACCTGGCATTATTCACACTGAATGTGTTCAACATCTATGCCACCCAAGACAAACCTCCCATTGCCTGTCACTGGAGACAACCACCACAGAATACCACCATCCTGGTCCGACGGAAGGACCCATTTGGCAGGTGTCGGAGGGGGTCTGGTTACCTATTAACTACACAAAGGGGATTTGTTTCTATCTTTCCAGAGGACCAACCTCACCCTGTCTGGAGTCCAGCCTGCAATATCTGACAGAACCCCTCCAGTCAGAAAGACATCACGCCTGGGGATCACAGAGAAAACAAAGAGGAGAGCATGCAGGCACCTGAGTGCACACAACCAGATCACCTAGAAGGACACTCATGTCCTCACTGACACAGCTCAGTGCAGCTGTTTCTCACCCACCCCCCAAACCCCTGCAAGGTTCCTTCTGTGTCATTCTCATGGCTGTTTTACCCTCCTTATCACCATGCAGGGTTAGCCCCACTCCTCCTAACACTATGCTTTCCTTGTTTTATGACATGAAAACATATCATAGGAAGAACCAGAAAATCACGACAGGAGATAGCTCACCTGCAGGATGTCAGAAATCCATTATGATTCCTACACACGCAAATGCATAAAATTTATGTTTCCTTTGATACTAAAACCCTCTTCCCAGTGGACAAGTGGGTCTAAGTGCAGAGACAATGACCTAGGTCCACACGGACAATCTCAGGACTGAGAATGAAGATTCTTGTAAATAAAACACACCCATCTGGAGCTACAGACGCTTCATCTGGGAAGAAACAGGAGGAGTCTGAGTCTCAGTCTGAGGCTGAGAAGACAGATCCCGAGAGAAGAGGCAAAGTCTCCTCTTTACAGTCAGGTTTGGCAGTGTGAGCCGCCCACTTCAGGTGAACACAGAACCTGGTCTCTGTGGGGTCCGTGTGGGGCTTGCAGCCAGAGCCTCTGTTTAAGGAGAAGCATCTCTCCACTGTATCCCCAATCACTTGTACCGCCATTGTATTCCCGGAAGTGGCTTTTCTTCTAGAAGACTCCGGGGTCTGACTTCTGAAGAGAAGAAGGAAGAGGAACGGTGGAGGAGAGGACACAGACAGTCTGGCCTGAGGGTCTATCCTGGTGTCCAGACATCTCCTGGGTCAGAACTCGGAGACACCATGACAAACAGCGCTGCTCTGTCCACAGCACAGGGTTCAGGCAAAGTCTTAGTCTCCAGGTGGGGGGGGTCAGGGGTGAGGAAGCCCAGGGCTGGGAGATCTCACTCCCATTGAGTGACGCGATCCCAGTAAACCAATCAGTGGCGCCGCGAGCACTGGTTATAAAGTCCACGCAGGCCCGCGGGACTCAGACGCCCTGATCCGAGATGGGGGCTATGGCGCAGCGCACGCTGCTCCTGCTGCTGGCGGCCACCCTGGCCCGACCGAGACCCGGGCGGGTGAGTGTGGCTCGGGAGCGAAACAGGCTCTGCCGAGAGGGGCGGGCGCAGCACAGTGGAAGCCGGGTCCCTGAGTTTCCCACCGGACCCTCCGACCCTGATCCACCCGAGTCCCGCGCCCTGCTCCCCCTCCCGGCCCGCGCCACCCGCCTGGGG
Source organism: Mastomys natalensis (assembly GCA_021653895.1). Taxonomy (NCBI): domain Eukaryota; kingdom Metazoa; phylum Chordata; class Mammalia; order Rodentia; family Muridae; genus Mastomys; species Mastomys natalensis. Next base: position 97,239 of record JAJTUV010003189.1, read on the forward strand.
TCCCGGAAGGAGGTCGGGGTCTCACCGCGCACCGCCCCCAGGCTCACACTCGATGCGGTATTTCCACACACCGCGGTGTCCCGGCCCGGCCTCGGGGAGCCCCGGTACATCGCTGTCGGCTACGTGGACGACACGCAGTTCGTGCGCTTCGACAGTGACACGGAGAATCCGAGGATGGAGCCGTGCACGCCGTGGATGGAGCAGGAGGGGCCAGAGTATTGGGAGCAACAGACACGGAGAGCCAAGAGCAATGAGCAGGCTTTCCGAGTGAACCTGAGGACGCTGCGCGGCTACTACAACCAAAGCAAGGGTGGTGAGTGACCCGGGTCGGAGGTCACGACCCTTCCACGTCCCGACACAGGTCCGAGGATCGGGAGCAGAACCGACCCAGGACGGATTTCCCTTTCAGTTCGGAGAAGTCCGTAGTGGGCGGGGCCCAGGCGGTGGGCGGGGCCAGGGCAGGTGGCGGGGCCGGGGCTGACTGCGGGGTCCCGCAGGTTCTCACACGGTCCAGTCAATGTATGGCTGTGATGTGGGTCGGACGGGAGCCTCCTCCGCGGGTACTGGCAGGACGCCTACGACGGCCGTGATTACATCGCCTTGAACGAAGACCTAAAAACATGGACAGCGGCGGACATGGCGGCGCAGATCTCCCGAAGCAAGTTGGAGCAGTCTGGTATTGCAGAGAGACTCAGGGCCGAACTGGAGGGCGAGTGCGTGGAGTGGCTCCGCAGATACCTGGAGCGCGGGAAGGAGACGCTGCTGCGCACAGGTGCAGGGGCCGCGGGCAGCTCCTCCCTCTGCCCTCGGGCTGGGGCTCAGTCCTGGGGAAGAAGAAACCCTCAGCTGGGGTGATGCCCCTGTCTCAGAGGGGAGAGAGTGTCCCTGGGTCTCCTGATCCTCATCACAGTGACTGCACTGACTCTCCCAGGGCTCAGTCTTCTCCCTGGACAGTTCCCAGTCTGTCTCAGGGGGGAAGGAGAGAATTTCCTGACAGAACAGCAGGGGCTCCCTGCTGTCAGCCATGGCCTCTCCCAGGCCAGGGTCTCTGCCCACACCCACTGTCTGTGGACACTGACTCCTGTCATGCTGAGTGTGTCAGCCCTCACACCTCAGGACTGGAAGTCTCCTTTACCTGCTGGGAGACATGGACTCCCCTACACTAGGCTGGTTCCCACAGTTTGTAGAACTTTCTAAAGAATACATTCTCGAAGATCCCTCCCTGTCTGTGGGGTTTGCATCCCTTAGACAATCCAATTCTATCTATTCCTACAGTGGTGAAGGTTACATGAGCCCTTATGTGGTACCCTGCAGAAATACTAAGTTGTGGGATTTCTTTTTGCTTTTTTTTTCTCTTTTGTTTTTCGTTTTCATTCTTTCTTACTTTCTTTTTTCTTTACCCTTTTTTTTTTTTTTTTTTTTTTTTTTTGAAGGCATTATTTTGCTTCTGGTCAGTTTTTGTCTGCACTGGAGTGATCCTGTTTCTCCATGCCCTTGTATTATCATTTGTATCAGTCTCCACAGGTGCCAGGGAGACTGCTAACCTGGATAATTAGACAAATTAAATCAGTGTTCTCATTAAAGGAGAGATTCTTGTGAAGTTACACTGTTTCCTGTCAGAACTAAACATGCAGAAGCCTCCTGCTCTTCCTCTGACCCCACAAGTGACAGTGCTCCCCCTAGTGAATCAGGAATTGGACTTTCTGAGAGACAGGGTCTTCTGCAATCCAGGGCTGGAGTGAGAGGGAAGATCCACACACCTTGTGAGCCCGCTGTGTTCCAGTGAGTGCTGCACTGGGATCCACAGCACACTCCAGGGATCCTGTGTAAAGGACCTGTACCTTATCCCCCCCAGAGACAGGGGCTGGGAGTCATTTTCTCTGACTGAGTGTCAGAGATTCACCACATTTCTGCTACACACTTTGTGATGGCTGTTCACTTGAACTGACAGTTATACTGGTCAGCAAGATGACCACAGTGGTTGAGTCTCAGTGGTGACATCCTTCCAGGAGCATATGGCCCTAATTTCTAATATAGATATGAACACAAAACACATATTAAATTACTTATTTTTCATTTCATCTTCCATTCTTTGACTACCTGTCTCATGCTATAGAACATCACATAAGGACAGCCATGTTGACCCACTGGCTCATGTAGGTTCCTTCTTAGTTTCTGAGTCCTCCAGGGTTCTGTGCTGAGGGAACCAGCTCGACCTGCAGGTCACTAGTATGATGACAGTTGAAATGTCAAACAGACACATAGTTCAGTGTCATCATTGATTTAACTGTGTCTTGTGTAGATTGCAGTTTGTCTTCTTAATTATGGGATTTGTTAAATCTTCCACACAGATCCCCCAAAGGCACATGTGGCCCATCACCCCAGATCTGAAGGTGATGTCACCCTGAGGTGCTGGGCCCTGGACTTCTACCCTGCTGACATCACCCTGACCTGGCAGTTGAATGGGGAGGAGCTGACCCAGGACATGGAGCTTGTGGAGACCAGGCCTTCAGGGGATGGAACCTTCCAGAAGTGGGCATCTGTGGTGGTGCCTCTTGGGAAGGAACAGAATTACACTTGCCATGTGTACCATGAGGGGCTGCCTGAGCCTCTCACCCTGAGATGGGGTAAGGAGGGTGTGGGTGCAGGGCTGGAGTCAGGGAAAACTGGAGCCTTCTGCAGACCCTGAGCTGGTCAGACTTGAGAGCTGGGGTCATGACCCTCACTTTTATTTCCTGTCCTGTCCTTTCCAGAGCCTCCTCTATCCACTGACTCTAACATGGTGATCATTGCTGTTCTGGTTGTCCTTGGAGCTGTGACCATCATTGGAGCTGTGGTGGCTTTTGTGATGAAGAGGAAGAGAAACACAGGTAAGAAAGGGCAAAGTCTGAGTTTTCTCTCAGCTTTCTTTAGAAGTGTGTTCTGCTCATTAATGGGAAACACATCCACACCCCGCATTGCTACTGTCTCCAACTGGGTCTGCTGTCAGTTCTGGAAACTTCCTAGTGTCAAGATCTTCCTTGAACTCTCACAACTTTTCTTCTCACAGGTGGAAAAGGAAGAGACTATGCTCTAGCTTCAGGTTAGTGTGGGGGACAGGATTGTCCTGGGGCCATTGGGGTGAAGCTGGGATTATGTGAGCTCTGGGAATCCATAATAGCTCCTCCAGAGAAAATCGTCGGGAGGTCTCATTTGTACCTTGATATGAATACATATACATGTACATATACACATACATATACATATGTTTTGTTTTACTCTAGGCAGCGACAGCTCCCAGAGCTCTGATATGTCTCTCCCAGATTGTAAAGGTGACACTGTGGGGCTTGTTTGGGGAGGGGCAATGTGGACATGATTGGGTTTCAGGAACTCCCAGAATCCCCTGTGAGTGGTGGGTTGTTGGAATGTTGACTTCACAGTGATGGTTCATGACTCTCATTCTTTAGCATGAAGACAGCTGCCTGGAGGTGGACTGAGTGACAGACAGTGTGTTCAGGTCTCTCCTGTGATGTCCAGAGCCCTCAGTTCTCTTTAGACAACAGTGTCTGATGTTCCCTGTGACCCTATGGGCTCAATGTGAGGAACTGTGGAGCCCAGTCCACCCTGCACACCGGGACCCTGCCCCTGCACTGCCTGTGTTCCCTTCCACAGCCAACCTTGCTGGTCCAGCCAAACACTGGGGGACATCTGCATCCTGTCAGCTCCACGCTGCCCTGAGCTGCAGCTCCTCACTTCCACGCTGAGAATAAGAATCTGTGTGTGAACTTGATTGTTAACATCTTGATTTAAGGGTTGATTGCTTGTTAATTTCATAAATTGAGAATTCTTAGAGATTTTTTGAAGAAATAAATGGCAAATGGAGAACCTTCCAGAATCTGTGTCACTGTGCTGTGTGTATCTGTTGGGACAGGATGAGGCTGTGCCCAGGTGTGCTCAGTCCATTGTGATCTTTGATGGGTCACTCCTGGGCTGTGTCACCTCAGGGCTCTGCTTTCTCCATCACTATGAAGCACATTCTGAGAGTCTGTGGTCACAAGGACACAGGGAAGGTCTGAACTTTGTCCTGTCCAGAGGATCATGAGCTCCCTGGGCTAAATATCAGAGACATAACTAGTGATCCCTGTCAAACTGCTGGGTGCACAAATAAGTCACACAACAGATCATCATCCTCTTGATTTAGCTACCAATGATGAAGCGGTGAAACTGCCCTGGGCGCTCCCTGTAGCCAAGGTACTGTTGTGATTTCTGAATCTCCTTCTTTCCACTGTGTTTTCCAGGGATCTCAGGGGTCTGGTGTGATCTGTCTGATCATCTCTCAGGAGCACATCTACAGCTGAGTTAAGACCTAACAGAGATACTTCTCTCTCCTGTCACCTGGGTACAAATTCCTGACTCTGGAATATCTTATCAAAGCACCTTGTGATCTGGAGTTAACTCCCTGAAGTCTCTTAATCTCCACCACCATCTCTGTGGACCTGGTGCTTGCAGCCTGACTTGGGCATGATGGATGCAGTATTTAACATAGTCTGTCTTAAAGTCCTCTTCATAAGCCTGTTGTTGCTGTGCACTGTGCATGGCTCTGTATTGCAGGAGACCAAAGTCCTGCTCATAGGCCTGTAACCATTTAAATTAGCTAATATTTATAACACTAAAGACACAGAAGGTATAAATGAGGCAACAACTTGCCACCTCAGTGAGGAAGCTTTATTTTCTAAATTATATAGGTGTTACCTATTTTACAATCTGATTCTACAACTAAACTGCCAGCTCTTTAGAAATTTCACTGTGTGTCATTCTACCAAGCTAGTCTACTTTCTGTTGAGCTCTTCCAAACCCAAGAGGTATCCTAAATTCTGTTTCTTAGATTTGTTTCACCTGTGTCCTGCCAGTGCTTCTCTATTGTTCTTGCAAGCCCTGAGAGAAAATCTCTATTTCACAAAGGCTCTTCAAAGTTGACAGAGAGAGAGAGAAAGAGAGAGAGAGAGAGAGGAGAGGAGAGAGAGAGAGAGAGAGAAGTTTCTGTCAAAGGTCCAATGGCTTATAAAATAAGTCTGTATCTCCTCTCCCACACCCTTGGCAGGCTGAGCCTTGTCACTGTCATGGTTGGGGGTGGAGGCTCCATGGCAAGCCTGTAGAGGCCCAACCCTTTCACCCTTTTCAGGGATGTAGACCAAGACCACCTGCTGACTTTGTCTCAGGTCATAGGGCAAGACCACCAGACCTCTCCCATGACCTTGTCTTTAAAAAGGCAGGATCTTTCCATTCTTTAGCATTATTATCTATGGAGAATTTAGAGACACCCAGACTACATCTCTTCAGGGTACATATAACTGCATCTGCTAAATCCAATATATATTTAGGCTTTTATATTTTGCTAACAATTAGGTTTTCTATATACAATAATATTCTGTAACATAGGCCTGTCAGTGGTTAGGAACTGAACATTTCTTGTCTGGGCTTTTCTGGCTGGTAGGGGAAGGCAGTGGCTGGTCAGGGTCACAGTACAGTAGTTATGTGCTTTATAATATACAAAGAATTTCTTCTTACTGGAGACATATGCAGGGCATTGTCAGTCCTAGTTTTACAGGTGTCCTTCTAGTAAATGTATAATCACAGAATTTGTATTTCCAGAACTCAAAGCAGTTGAACATTGAAGTCCTGAGTATGTATCAATGGTATGGAGTATAAACTTTAGTTTTCCAAAATTTTGCAAACTGAAACACATCTATATGCCAGATTTCATTTTTTATTTATTTTTTTGATGCCGTTTGAGTATTTCCAGTGTGCAATAGAGTTCATATATACAAAAAACATGTCTGACTTTTCTTTTCTTTTCTTTTTTTTTTTTATTAAATTCTGTGACTTGTTGCCAGGTGTTTTTCATGAATATCTGAGGCTTCTAACAGATTTCCTATAAATAATTGATAAATTTCATTTCCTTTTGCTACTGTACCTGTCAATCCTGTGAGAGACTGAATATGAGCAATATATCTTGGATAGTTTCTATTTCTGGTTGACTGTTGCAGTTGTAAAATAACAAAGTTAACTCTCAGTTATCAGAATAAACTCAGCAGTTGCTATGTGCATAATAACTCTTTCTGCATATTGAGACTCAGTAGCTATACTAAGAGGTTCAGGAAAATCTGATAACATCATAAGAATTGCACACAACTCTGATTTTGAAATGAAGCACATGGGATTTGAATTGCTTTGCTGTTGTTTTTCTCCTGACTTATAAGCAGCCATTTCAAAGATTTTTGTATTTGTATATATTGTAGGTGCTTCAGTAGTTGGTATTCCTTTTACAATACATGGGACAATTCAATTAGGTTTTTTTTTTTTTTTTTTGTAAACAGAAGTTGCTTGCTTTTAGGATATTTGTTAATTCCTCCCAAATAGTTGTTTACAAACTCTTGGGCTGGAGAGATGGCTCAGCAGTTAAGAGCACTGACTGTTCTTCCCAAAGTTCTGAGTTCAATTCCCATCAACTACTTGGTGGCTCACAGCCATCTGTAATGGGATTCGATGCCTTCTTCGAGTGTATCTGAAGATGGCTCCAGTGTACTCATATAAATAAAATTAATTACGAACTCTTTGCCAGTCTTCATTGATTACCCTTAATGAAGTAATCTCAGCATTAGTATAAGTCTCTACAATTTCTGCTGAGTCTATTCCTGACAGTTGACATATTCATGCTTTAATAATTAAATCAGAAATATTTTCTATGTAAACCTTTAATTTTTTACTTTGATTGTGTGCTAAGATGATTCATTCTAAAGTACTACTTCCATTGACATAATGATCCCATTAGGAGAATGAATTAAAGGCAAAACAATCAAAATACAGATGAGTTTGGGAACTATATAACTCACATATAATCTTCCAGTCTCTTTTCTATTAAGGTTAACTCTATCTAGGCTTCCTTTGTTAGCTGTCTTGGCCTGTCTATGTCTGAATCTCCTTGTAACATTTGAAACAAATTACTTAACTCTTGAGCAGCTAATCCAATGGTGGACCAGAGTCAGTTGATATCTCCCACTGATTTTTGAAACTCACTGAGATTTCACAACTGATTTCTTCCAATCTGTTCCCTCTGGGCTTGAATAATTTGTTAAGTTTTTTTATAATGTAGATAGTGAATAAAATGCCCTCCATGTATTTTTTTTTCCAGAAGCAGTCTGCAAACCTGAACAATGCAAACTTCTTTCAATTTCACTAAACATTTTTTTTTCTAAAGTATCTGCATCAGAATCAGCCATCAGAATATCATCCACGTAAGCATAAATAATGGATCGAAGAAACTGCCTACAAACTATTTCTACCAGTTGTGGCATTAAACACTGACACAGTGTTGGAGAGTTTAACATTCCCTGTGGAAGAACTTTCCACTGATATCATTTTACAGGTTGAGCATTATTATATGTTTGTAGTCCAAAGGCAATTTTTCCTTAGTTGAGATTTTTCTGCCTGCTTCTTAATTTCCTGGCTGACCTGAGGCAAACAGCTTGTACCTTCTGCTCCAGGGCCTCAAGCTAGGTCCCTGATTTTACTTCCTGTTGGCAAGAAATTACCTTGGATTTCTCTCTAGGACCAACACCCATTGGACTAGAGGGAACTCCTGTAACATTGCCTGCACTCCCATGAAACCCTAGGCCTTCTTTCTAGTTTATACTCAGAAAATCAATTACCCTTAGAGATGGATTGTTCAAAATTTTGTTTCTGATGGCCATACTTCCCACAGTTAAAGCACAGGGCATTTGAGATCTGAGAACTTTACCAGCTTCTTCACTGTCTTTTTACTATATCTTCCTCAGTTTAAAGCACCTCAGATTTTGCGATCTAACACCTTTACATATGGCTTGCTCAATTATTGTGGTATTATAGGGGTAGAGCCAATATTGGACTTCTCCTGATCCACTGTTCCATAGGTCCTGCCCGTTAAAGGCCTGACAACATTCTGTATTCCATATTTACATTTTCAAACGGCAAGGTCTCAGTTAGCACTTGTTTTGCATCAGTGACGGTTTCCCTGAGACGTGCACAATTTCTCTAAGAGATGTGGGCTTCTTTTCAGGTTCCTCAACTTTGTTCCTAGCTCTTAAAGCTGCTGAACAACGTTGCTCTAAGATTATTTTCCTTAAATTGAACCTAATCTTTTTGTTGTTCTTGTTGTTGTTTCTTTTTTTTTCAAGACAGGGTTTCTCTGTGTAGCCCTGGCTGTCCTGGACCTCACTCTGTAGACCAGGGTAGCCTCAAACTCAGAAAACTGCCTGCCTCTGCCTCCCAAGAGCTGGGATTAAAGGCGTGCACCACCACTGCCTCCAAAATTGAACCTAATCTTGTGTAGCAGCACCTATCAACAGGACCTGTGCTATGTTAATTGCCCTCCCTCCTTTATGCTGTTTCAAGTTCCTGGCTTTGCTCCACCATGGCAACCACTGCAATTGAGGGCCAGCCTGTGGTACAGCTGTTATCAATCCTCCTCAGTCTTGGGAAATAATCCTATTTTGAGTAGCCAATTATTTAGAGCTTGTTTCACATTGGATAAGTGCATCTCATAAGATATCACTCCCTCCTGAAAATGGTTTAGGTCTGTCATTTATACAGGATGCAATCCTATCTTGTCATAAACTGGGAACCAATCAGCGTCGCAGCCAGCACTGGTTATAAAGTCCATCATCCTGCAGGACTCAGAGGCCTCTGATCCCAGATGGAGGCGATGGAGCCGCACATGCTGCTCCTGCTGCTGGTGGCCACCTTGGCCCCGACCCAGACCCGTGAAGGTGAGTGAGGGGTCGGGAGGGAAACCCGCTCTGCGGGAAGGGGCGGGGGCGGCACTGGGGAAGCCGCGTCCCCGCGTCGCCCACCGGACCCTCCGCCCCTTCTCCACCCGCGTCCAGAGCCCCGCCCCTGCTCCCTCCTGGCCAGCGCACAGGGGTCTCACCGCGTGCCGCCACCAGGCTCACACTCGATGCGGTATTTTGAGAACTTTGTGTCCCGGCCCGGCCTCGGGAAGCCCCAGTTCATCTCTGTCGGCTACGTGGACGACACACAGTTCGAGCGCTTCGACAGCAACGCAGAGAATCCGAGATACAAGCCGTGCTCGCGGTGGATGGAGCAGGAGGGGCCGGAGTATTGGGAGCGGAACACTCGGAGAGTCAAGAAGGCAGAGAAGATTTTCCGGGTGATCCTGAGGACCCTGATCCACTACTACAACCACAGCATGGGCGGTGAGTGACCTGGGTCGGAGGTCACGACCTCTCCACATCACTACACAGGGGCTACAGACTTCCGGGTCCCAAGTCCGAGGTTCCGACCCGGGACCTGTTTCCCTTTCAGTTTGGAGAAGTCCGCGGGTGGGCGCGGAGTGGATAGACGGGGGCGGAGGCGGGGCTGGTGTGGGCTCTGACTGTGGTGACCCGCAGAATCTCACACGGTCCAGCACATGTTCGGCTGTGACATGGGGTCGGACAGGAGGCTCCTCCGCGGGTACATACAGCTCCTCTACGAAGGCCACGATTACATCGCCCTGAACGAAGACCTGGAAACGTGTACAGTGGAGGACATGGTGGCACAGGTCACCTTACTCAGGTGGGAGAACACTGGTGAAGCAGAGATACACAGGGCCTACCTGGAGGGCACTTGTGTGGAGTCTCTCCGCAGATACCTGGAGCGCGGGAAGGAGACGCTGCTGCGCACAGGTGCAGGGGCCGCGGGCAGCTCCTCCCTCTGCCCTCGGGCTGGGGCTCAGTCCTGGGGAAGAAGAAACCCTCAGCTGGGGTGATGCCCCTGTCTCAGAGGGGAGAGAGTGTCCTGGGTCTCCTGATCCTCATCCCAGTGACTGTACTGACTCCCCCAGGGCTCAGCCTTCTCCCTGGACAGTTCCCAGTCTGTCTCAGGAGGGAAGGAGAGAATTTCCTGACAGAACAGCAGGGGCTTCCTGCTGTCAGCCTTGGCCTCTCCCAGGCCTGGTTCTCTGCCCACACCCACTGTCTGTGGACACTGACTCCTGTCATGCTGAGTGTGTCAGCCCTTACACCTCAGGACCGGAAGTCTGCTTTACCTGATGGGAGACATAAACTCCCTACACTGTGCTGTTTCCCCCAGTTTCTAGAACTTTCCAAAGAATACATTCTCGTGGATCCCTCCTGTCTGTGGGGTTTGCATCCCTTCGACTTTCCAATTCCATCTATTCCTACAGTGGTGAATGGTAACATGAGCCCTTATGGGGTACCTGGAGGAATATAAACTGTGGAATTTCTTTTTCTGTCTTTTTTTTTGTTTTTGGTTTTGGTTTTTGTTTTGTTTTGTTTTGTTTTGTTTTTGTTTGTTTGTTGTTTGTTTGTTTTTTGAGACAGGGTTTCTCTGTATAGCCTTGGCTCTCCTGGAACTCACTCTGTAGACCAGGCTGGCCTCGAACTCAGAAATCCGCCTGCCTCTGCCTCCCAAGTGCTGGGATGAAAGGCGTGTGCTACCACCGCCCAGCCCTTTTTCTTTTTTCTTTTTTTTTTTTCTTTTTTCTCTTTTGCTTTTCCTTTTCTTTCTTTCTTTCTTTTTTCTTTGCTTTTTTTGAAGGCATTATTTTGCTTCTAGTCAGTTTTTGTCTGCACTGGAGTGATCCTGTTTCTCCATGCCCTTGTATTATCATTTGTATCAGTCTCCACAGGTGCCAGGGGAGACTGCTAACCTAGATAATTAGACAAGTTAAATCAGGGTTCTCATTAAAGGAGAGATTCTTGTGAAGTTACACTGTTTCCTGTCAGAACTAAACATGCAGAAGCCTCCTGCTCTTCCTCTGACCCCACAAGTGACAGTGCTCCCCTAGTGAATCAGGAATTGGACTTTCTGAGAGACAGGGTCTTCTGCAATCCAGGGCTGGAGTGAGAGGGAAGATCCACACACCCTGTGAGCCCGCTGAGTTCCAGTGAGTGCTGCACTGGGGTCCACAGCACACTCGAGGGACCTGTGTAACATTCCTGTACTTGTCACCCCATAGGCAGGGCCAGGGAAACATTTTCTGGCTGAGTGCCAGTTCACTACATTTCTGCTACATACTTAGTGATGGCTGTTCACTTGGACTGACTGCTATGCTAGTCAACAAGATGACCACAGTGGTTGAGTCTCAGTGGTGGCAGCCTACCTGTGACACATGGCCATAACATAATTTAGACATGAACTCAAACACATATATAATTCATATTTTTCCATACCATCTTCCATTCCATGACTACCTATTTCATGCTATAGAACATCACATAAGGACGGCCATGTTGACCCATGGGCATGTATGATTCCTTCTTAGATACAGAGTCCCCAGGAAAAATGGGAAGTTCTGTCCTGAAGTGACCAGCTCTACCTGCAGGTCACTAGTATAATGACAGTGGAAGTGTCAGACAGACACATAGTTCAGTGTCATCATTGATTTAACTGTGTCTTGTGTAGGTTTCAGTTTGTCTTGTTAAATTTTGGAATTTCTTGAATCTTCTACACAGATCCCCCAAAGGCACATGTGACCCATCACCCCAGATCTGAAGGTGATGTCACCCTGAGGTGCTGGGCCATGGGCTCTACCCTGCTGACATCACCCTGACCTGGCAGTTGAATGGCGAGGAGCTGACCCAGGACATGGAGCTTGTGGAGACCAGGCCTTCAGGGGATGGAACCTTCCAGAAGTGGGCATCTGTGGTGGTGCCTCTTGGGAAGGAGCAGAATTACACTTGCCATGTGGAACATGAGGGGCTGCCTGAGCCCCTCACCCTGAGATGGGGTAAGGAGGGTGTGGGTGCAGAGCTGGAGTCAGGGAAGTTGGAGCCTTCTGCAGACCCTGAGCTGGTCAGGGCTGAGAGCTGGGGTCATGACCTCACCTTCATTTCCTGTCCCTGTCCTTCCCAGAGCCCTCCATCCACTGACTCTAATAAGGTGATCATTGTTGTTCTGGTTGTCCTTGGACATGTGTCTATCATGGAGCTGTGGTGGCTTTTGTGATGAAGAGGAAGAGAAACACAGGTAGGAAAGGGCAGGTTCTGAGTTTTCTCTCAACTTCCTATAGAAGTGTGCTCTGCTCATTAATGGGAAACACATCCACACCCCTCATTGCCACTGTCTCTGGTGTGGATCCTTGTTGTAGTAATTATTTAAAAAGGCCTCTGGCTCAGGCCGATTAACTAAGCTGCAGAGGCTCTACCTAGCCCAGCCACCAAGTGTCTTGGCCTGAGGCGGAGTGCATGCTGCAGCTAGAATTGGCCGCCAGAAACACTAGCCCTGCCACCCACTAGATGCCAGCATGAGAGATGGCTCTGCCAATCTTCCACGCTGTCTCCGCAAGGCAGGGGATTGCCCAGACCATTCCACCATCCATGCGGGCCCAGTAAGAGAATGAGACTCTAATTCTTATAGATTAATTAAAGGCTTTATATGTTTGATAATGATTAATAACAAGATGCCATACAAAGAGAGTTGTATCCCAATTGGCTAACCTAATTATAAGTTTATAAGTTGTTCCCCACGAGTGCTCTCTATACCTGTGTGGTTTCCATCTCCTACATCTCTCTTTCTCTTCTCTCCTAGCTCCTCTCTTCCTTTTCCTCTTCTCCTTATCCTCCTCTTCCGTTCTAACTCCTCCCACCTTAGCTCCTCCTAAGATCCCTCTC